>JAUMHM010000079.1:306886-320103 GCA_032362435.1 Melikaiella ostensackeni | reverse complement strand
AAGTTTGCAAAGGATTTAATAATATCGATTGTATCCGAGATTGGTACTACTAAAGAAAGAGAGAGAAAAACGACCACAATCTCACCCTGCATCCAAAGTATCACAGAACAAATAGGAAGAATTCTCAACAAACAGTACATCTAAACCATATTTATACCACCTGCAAATATAGGAAAGCTTCTAAACAACCGTAAACATAAGAAGGCACCTCCCAGTGATCCTGGAGTATATAAAATCCCTTGCTCTTGTGGCAAAGTCCATATTAGAGAAGCCGGGAGAGCGGTGAGCCAACATGTAAAAAAAAATGTGAGTAAAGTTAGGCTAAAACATTTGACGCAATCAGCACTAGCTCACTATCGCAATAACATACAATATTTTTCCAAGAAAACATAGAGAAGCAATGGAAATCTTAACCCATCCTAATAACATCAATAGGGACCAATCCGATTTGGCTTTCCGCCCTCCCGGATTTTTTGAAAAAGACTTGATTGGCCAATCATTTTCGACCAGTCTCCAAGGTGGGGCGCTCTGGTCAATCACAGGTATCGTAGAGAGTATTATAAGAACAACATAACTTGAAGCATCAGTTCTAGGTTAGCCCTGGACTGTCATGTTCACGAAACGTCGACGAGATTCTTAGTTTTGCACACGATTGAAACCCGAAACACCTCCTTTCATTATAATGAATCATCGTGAAAGTATTGAATCTATAATTAAAGCCCTAAGTAAATTACTATCTTTTCACTAGCAGTGTACAAAATAATTCGAATCTATCCGAAACCAACTTTATTATATGAGTCGAAATCGAATTTTTAGACTCCGATCCAAGCTGAGATCAAATAGAAAAAATTCGATACGACACAGCACGTGCTCGAATCCGTTAGATATCATCGGTTCCAATTTTTCAATTTGATCTCAGCTTGGATCGGATTCGAAAAACTTGATTTTACTCACGCACTCGCTCGGATAGAATTTCTTCGATTCGATGTCAGTTTGAATCGGAGTCGAAAAACTTGTCATTCAAACAGAAGCAGGATCGGATCAAATCTTTTCGATTCGGTCGTAGGCCTGGATCGAATCGGAAGATAACTAATTGGATTCGACAAATGCTACTGGACCGCACAACCAAAAAGACGTTTCAGCGCAGTATTTTTCGAAGCTTAATCGGAATCTGCAGGAGTTGAAATTAAAACTGTTTGCGTCGATTCGTAACTGTGAACCAAATCTGAATCCACCACTATACACCGGAGACAAAGCCGCAGTCAAAGCAGTTGGTACTGGTGAAAGTGCGCCAAAGAAGGCAAAGAATGTTTTGTCAGCTGAGAAGGTGATAGCCACAGTATTTTAAGATTTCCCAGGAATCACCCTCATTGATTACTTAAAGAAGTTTAAGACCATAACAGGAACGTAATACGCATCACTTTTTGATCGTTCGAAAGCTGAGCTACAAAAAAGGCGAACATGATTGGCGCACAAATAAGTGTTGTTTCATCACGACAACGCAACGACTCACATTTCGCTCAGTGCGATTTCTTTCTGCTCCCCAACTTGAAGACCTGGTTCGACGGGAAGACATTATCTTCCAATAAAGAAGTAATCGATGCCGAAAGTGCATCTTTTGCAGACCTCGAGAAATCTTACTTTTCTCAAGGAATGAAAAAATTGGAATCTCGCTGGACTAAGTTAGTAACCCTCGAAGGAACCTACGTTAAGAAATGAAGGCAAACTTTTCAAAAAAAGAATTCCTGCTTACTTTTCTACCAAACTCATCAAAAGACCCTCGTATACTCGTATGTGCCTCGGGTTAGCCAACTTTCCTCTCTATAAGATCCAAGCGAATCCGTCAAAAATCTCCACTTATTTCCATAAGTCGATCATTCCTACCCACAACAAAAATACAAACCCCCATTCAAAATGTTAAGTCATTACATCACCAAATCCTTCTCACCTCGGACAGAGGAACTAACGATGTTGAGATCGAAGGGTGGACACGACTTCAATTTCTCGCCGTTCGACAGAGCGCCATTTCTGGCCGTGGTCCTCGCTTTTCGTCGCGTTCGGTCGAACCGGCGTAAAAATTACGTCGACTAGAGTTTATTTGTCCGGAAATGGCGGTGCCCCGGGGGTGGTGCTTGCAATGGTTATAGGTGTGTGGCAGAAAAAAAGGGGATTGGCGTAGGTGGAGAGGTTCGAGGGAGAAAAAGAGATGCGAAGTAGATGAGTCCAGTGACTGCAAGACAGGGACGGCAACAGACTGGTACATACCAACCCGATTCGGTTGATGTATCGCGTATTATTTGTGTGTTGCGTTTCGTTGCTGCATTGCGCGCTTTTTTCGCTCCTACCGCCTATTATTTATTAGCACTAACGTGCAATTGTATTGATCTGCAATATACCAACCCCGCTCATCGCCCTACCCTTTGCTCAAGCCCGGGCACCCCCGGCGACGAATTTTTTTCCATTTGGAAAAACGTATCTGGACTTGCCGAACACCCGGGGATGGAAGTTCGCTACGATCGGCTTTACGATAACGCTGAACGATGACTGATTCTTCGTATTTTCGATTCTGTACTCCCGAATCCGCCAGCATCGCTGCAACTTGCGAATAACTTTAGCGAGGTCATTTAACTTTTTTATTCTATTTCACTTCACAAGCTTGCTATTCATTTATTTTGAGCCAAAAATTTACAAGCTGATCACTTCTTTGCCACCAACAACCCTTATTTATGTTACGTTATGTATGTCTTCCAATCAAAAATTGAGGAGACGCGTAATGGTTTGGCAAACACAATATTAGTTGTTCCGTAAATTGCCATTTACCTGCAAGAGGTCCAAATTGTTTTCTAGAATCAGGTCCACTTTGGAAAAGATCAATGCGGATAAACATTCTTATACTCTCTTCTGTTCAAGCTTTTCAACAGCTTTCTTTACAATCCTTACTGCTATATATATATTATACATTCGAAATGTATACATATAACGTATTGTTGGGCATATTTTAAGGTTCATATTTGTCACAAAAATGGTACTCATTGAGAAAGTATCTTAAGCACAATGCCTTTCCACAAAACGAGCATCTTACTATTGGCGTTTCATCACAGAATGAACTCTTTGCGTATTTTTCTTTGAATGCAAAATCTACAGGATTCTCAAAATCTTCTAATTTGTATCCACATTCTTGTAATACTATGGAGAGGTACGACAACAACTTCTCATCAGCAGTTATAGTGAGCTGCATTGTGTAACTATGTGTAGCTGACGGTACTAACTGTACAACACATTCTACTTTTTTGTACCTTAGACTGCCAAGGTTCGTCCAGAGTGGATTTCTAACTGAAATCCACTCTGATCAGAATAGTGCAGATTTTCTGGTTCGTACCTCGTAACCAGAGCGTTTATCTCATTGACAAATTCTGTAGCTTTCGTTTTTAAGACTTCGTCATCTTTTATAGCCTTGCGTATAATAAACTTAGTTACTTTTCTTGAAACAATACGATGAGTTTTTTTGAAATTATATAGTCACGTTTAAGAAGCTTCGAATACCATGTTATTATCACCCAGCTCTTTACATGCTTTTAAAAATCATTGCCGGAGGTCTCTGTCATGCAAAATATATCCGGCCTCAATAGCATCTCTCAATTTTTGTATAACATACTCGGAAATTTTCAACAACTCTTCTTTTTTTATTTGCCCTGCCTTCAATTGATTAGCCCATTTTTGTAATTGACCTTCGGAAAATACAAGTTTAAGCTTATGTTGAACATTACCAAGTTTGAGCCTTTTCCCGATGTTATTCCATGATTCCACCGCTCTTCTTATATAATTCAGATCAATATCTTCGTCATGCTGTGAACAAACTCCAAAAAATGATTCTTTAGACTAGTCCTGACCTTTATTGACCTCATCAATTGCTGCTATTTCACAGTCCTTGAATGACTACAAAAATCCAATGACACTTCTTCCCACACTTCAATTTCAGAGAGCTCAAATATGCTACCTTGTTGCATTTTTTTACATTGATTCTTTTAATTGAATTTCCTCCCTAGTTACGGGAGATTCCATCAAGTACATCGTTTGGAATGTCGCCAGCAATATATCTATCACGTTTACAGGAATAAATATCTTTGATGACGAAAATTAAAAAATTTCGTTGCAAAAAAGATTCAGTGGATACATTTGATTCTTACTACAGGCGCGTGCATTCTGACACAAAGTTAATACGATAATGCAGCTGATTGTGAATAAAAAAAGATGCCTCGGTCACAATATGTAATAATTACTTGAGAATTGAATCATAAATACATATAAAAAAACCTAAAGGTTAAGAAGGTGTGTGCAAGATGGGTGTCTTAATTGCTGACTCCTAATCAAGAGCGCAACCGAAAAGACGTCTACGCAGTGCGTTGATTCGTGAATGCGGGCGAAACCTGGATCTACCACTATAACCTGAGACAAAGCAGCAGTCAAAGCAATGGGTACTGCCTGGTGGAAATGCGCCAAAGAAGGCAAAGACTGTTTTGCCATAAAATTCAAGGTGTCTAGTGTCCTGAAAATCCTTGAAAACCTGGAAAATTCCTTGAATTTTTTTTACACATTCATAATTTTTAAATCACTTAAAAAATTATATAATGTCTAAAATTTGAGGTTGAGATGCCCAGGGTTCTATTAGAGCGGATCATGGCAGCCATGGTTCTAACGTCACCCAAGCTTGAAATTTTTGACATTTTATTTTTTCTGTCGCATTGAGAAATGCAGGGCTCGAATTTTGCGACTATTTTTACTTTTTTCGACTTTTTTGAAAAAATGCAACTTTTTGCGACTTTAAAGAAAAATGCGACAAATCAACTATTTCCGTTTATCTCAGAAGTTCGCTACTTAATTTCAACTTCAATCACACTGAAACTTATAAAATTGAAATTCAAAACTAGCAAATATTATAAGATTTTGATTAAGAACATTAAGTATTTAATAATTTCTTACTGGGGCTTTATAACTGGACAATTTTGAATTCATAACGTTTGAATTTGAACAATTTCTAATGGCGTGAATCCGTATTCGAAGTTTTAATTTCTTCAAATTACAAGTTGGACATTTTTAAGTCGAAAACGTTTAAAATCATTTAATTTCAAGTTTATTTATTGGAAAATAAATATATTTATATTTAAATTATACAGTCTCAAACTTAAACCCTTAATTTTTGAGTAATTTTAAGTTTGAAGTGTTAGAAAGGAATGTTCCTGTAGTTCAAAATTCGTGTGAATTGTAAACTCCTCTCATTTGAAAACAATTCAAGCTGAATGACTATTGTTAAAACTAATGCTACGAGTGCTACTAATGCTATTATTTTCTCAAATTGCTCGATAATGCAACTATTTTTTCACTTTGCCTTTAGACATATTTTCAAACTTCTTCGCGCTGATTGGCTAAAATAACATATCTGCCATATCATTTTTGATTTCAAACATTTTCAAAATATTTCAAGAGATTTCAAAGATTTTGAAGGGATTTTTTTCTCAAATTCAAACCTTTTAGAGTATTTTGAGAGATTCCGAAGGATTTACGAGAATTTCAAAGATTGCAAGGTATTTGGAGAGATTTCAGGAAGATTCATCTGATTTGAGAGGATATAAAATTTTTTTAATGTTTGTAGATATTTCAAGAAATATTACAAATTTCATGATAATTAACGTGATTTGAAAGTACTTCAAGGGGTTTTCATGGGTTTTACTTGACCTAAGCGATGTTATAGGATCTCCAAGGACTTTGAAGATTGAAATAATTTAAATAGATTTTAGAGGATTTCGTTTTTTTAGGGTATTTTACAAGATTCCAGAAAATTTCAACTGATCTCAAAAATTTCAAGCGACTTTAGAAGGGTTTATCAAAGGAATTTATGGAATTTTAGGGAGTGAATGAAATAGAAAGAAATTCTAAAGGACTTCCAGGGATTTCAAATGATTTCTAATGATTGTACAAGATTCAAGGGATTTTAGAAATTTCAATGAATTTTGAAAGTATAGTGTATTTTGAAAGATCCCGAGGATTTTCATGAGATTTCAAAGAATTTTGTAGGACTGTAGATAATTTCAAGAGATTTAAATATTTCTAAGGAATTCTAAATGATAATCGGTAGAAAAACGTACGAATTTCAATCGATTCCGCAAGATTTCAAAGATTTCAAAGAATTTTTAGGGTGTCTTCAAAATTTCAAGAGATTTCAGGAAATTTCACAAAAATTGAAGAATTTATGAGATTTCAAAGTAAATCTGAAGATTTCATTCGGTAAATAATTTAAGAAAATAAATTAGGAAACTATCTGAATTCAGAATAAATCAAAATTTAAATTTCTCTATAGCTCCAACATTCAAATTCAACCACGAAATTCTTGAAAAAAAAGCGAACGATTAAATTCGGACAACACACTCATAAATATTTTCATTTGAATTAATAAACCCAAAATGAAAAAAAAGGAATGAAAAAGAAAGCGACCTCCAAATACCCTTCCTTCTTTTTTTCTCTCGTATTTTCTTTTAAGTCACAATCAAAAAACATTTACGAAAAATCGACCAATGAGTACCGAAGTGTTGGTAGATTGTTCGTGAATGTCTTTTCATCGTAACTGAAAAAAAAATATTAAAAAAGACGAAAGAAAAATAAGGAGGAAGGGGATTTGGAAGTTGTTTTCTTTTTCCTTTCTCTCTTTTCATATTGTTTTTTTCATTTAAATGGAGGAATTTAAAAGTGTGATGTCCAAATCTGATTGCAAGATTCTTTGTTTTCTTTTCATTACGAAGAATTTCGTCGTTAGATTCCATAAGATTGTAAAGAAGTTTTATAGATTTAAAGAGCATCAAACAAATTAGAGATTTTTTCAGGGATTTCAGATAACTTCAACAAAATTCAAGGATTTTTAATAGATTTCAGTAAATTTCAACAGATGTTAAGGAGTTTCAAAACTTTAAGGGTATTCTAAAAGATTTCAAGGAATTTTAGAAAATATCAAATATTGCAAGGTGATTCAAGAGGCTTCATTAGATTTTATAGAATCTTATCATTTTCAGGAAATTTCTTAGAGTTTAGAGTACTGTAAAAGATTCCAAGGAATTTAATGAGATTCCAAAATTTTTAATGGTTTCCGAAAAATTTCGTAGGATTTCGGAAAATTTCAAGGGATTTAAAAAAACTGTCGAGGTTATCAATAATATTGGCAAAGTTGCAAGGAATTTCTATGGATTTTAAAGAATTCAAAAAAATTTACAGGTTTTCCAGGAATTTTTGAGGATCTCAACAGATTTCAGAAGTTCTTGAAGGATTTCAACAGACCTCAAAGCTCTCAGGGTATTCGAAAGGGTTTGACGCGATTTTATGGAAGATGTATATTGTATTCTGCTAATATTTTCCGGACTAAAGTATTGGAAAGGTTCGGCTTGAAGTTTCTTTGAAGAGGATTTGCTGAGGACAAAAGTACTGAAAAAGTCCCACATCATTTTTCTTAAGCAGGAATTTCTTGGAAATGAAGTACCGGAAAAGTTTCACTTAATTTTTTGCTGAGAATGACTTTTTCAGGACAAAAGTACCAGAAAACTCCAACTTAATTTTTGTTTTTTGTTTCAAGGAGGAGATTTTCAGGACGAAAGTACAGAAAAAGTCCCATTATTTTTTTATTTTGTTTTTAGCAGGACATTTTCAGCTAAAGTGCCGGAAAAGTATCACTAAATTTTTTTCCAATTATACAAGGCATAAGTAATTTATGGGGGAAAAAGTGATGATGGGACTTATGTACAAAAAAAGTACTGCTCAAATAGGGCTAGAGTACCAAAAAATTTCAAAATATGTCCCGTTTTACCAGCATTTTTTTAGGTTAAGAGTGCCGGAAAAGTCTCACTTAATTTCTTTTTTTGAGCAGGAGTTTTTTAGGACTGAAGTTCCGGAAAAGCCCCACTTAAATTTTTTAAAAGGAGGGATTTTTCAGGACTAAGGTACTGCAAAGGTCCAACACATTTGTATTGATCTAGATTTTTTAGGACTAAAGTAACGGAAGAGTCCAACTGATTTTTTTTCGAAAATTTAACAAGGCTTAAATACTTCATGCGAAAAAAGTACTAGAAAATTTCATCTAATTTCTGTCGAACTTTGTACAAGTCCTGGTAGGACTTGAGTCCAAAAAAGTACTACTCAAATAGGGCTAGAGTACCAGAAAGATCATAATATGTCCCATTGTACTTGTACAAATTTCGAGAAAAAACAAAATGGTACTTTTCTAGTACTTTTGTCCCATAAATTATATAGAACTTAAAAAATTGTCAAAACAATTAGGCGTGACTTTACCGGGACTTGAGTCCTAAAAAAAGTCCTATGGAAACGGGATGTATTTTTGAATTTTTGGTACTTAGATCCTATCGAGTACTTTGGTGCTATTTCACTAGTAATTTTTTGGGACATAAGTCCCATGAGCACTCGTATAAATTTAAAAAAATATTAAATTGTACTTCACTAGTACTTTTATAACATAACTTATTGAAAGTTGAAAAATTTAAAAAAAAAATGCAGTGTGACTTTGCCGGGACTATAGTCCTAAAAAAGTCCAGGAAAACACGAAATATTTTGGAATTTTTGGTACCTTGGTCCTATTGAGCAATTTAGTCCTATTTCACGAGTACTTTTTTGGGACAAGTCCCATCAGCACTTGTGCGAATTTTCGAAAAAAAATGAAATGATACTTTTCTAGTACACTTAATCCATAAGTTATTTGAAACTTAAAAATTCCCCCAAAAAATTTGAGTGGGAGTTTACCAGGATTTCAGTCCTAAAAAAGTTCTGCTTAAAAAAAATTGAGTGGGATTTTTCCGGTACTTAAGTCCTGAAATAGTCCTGCTCAAAAAAAAATATGTGAGACTCTTCTGGTACTTTTATCCTAAACATATCATCCTTGAAAAAAAACAAAAAAAATTAAACAGGACTTTCCCGGTACTTTAGTCCTGAAAAAGTCCTGCTCGAAAGAGAAATTAAGTCAGACTTTTTCGGTAGTTCACTTCTAAAAAAATCATCTTAAGAAAAAATTATTTGAGACTTTTCCGATATTTTTGTCCTAGAAAAATCCTCCTAAAAAAAATTTGAGTTGAACTTTTCCAGTACTTCAGTCCTAAAAATGTTTTGGTAAAACGAGACATATTTAGAACTTTTTTGGTACTTTAATTCTATTTGAGTAGTACTTTTTTGGAACATAAATCCCATCAACATTTGTACAAGTTACTTTTTTCAGTAGAGTGATATAAAAGACTGATTATGCCAACAATTTTCAGTTTTTGAAAAATGAATGATAAAAGAATGGTTTCCCCAAGAAAACTAATCTACCTGAGAGAAAAATAAAGGAAATCAATCAATTTGGAACAGTCGATGGGTTTTTAAAAAAAATTTAAAGTGAGAAGGCGCAGTATATACACAATACATTTATCACATCTTCGAGCACTTAAAGTTAAGAAAATAACTGTTGTCGTTGTAGATGTTATTTATTACCTAATCCAATTTTTCTATATTGTCAGATTTTCTGTTCTTCTGTTCTTCTTTAAATTTAAAAATTCCCTACTGTGATTAATTGAATGATTATTAATTTGACAAAGCAATATTTGCCAATGGCTATCCGTTATCGCGAAAATTGGCCTTTTTTTAAAATTTTTTATAGATGTTTAGTTATTAAATTCTCACGTAAAATTAAGTAAATATGAAATTTTTATCTTTTTTTTCAATACAAAATTCAACTTTTACAAATTGAAGAAAATTGAAAATTGAATTTTCAGCAGTTAAATTTTCAACAGTTGAAAATAGAAAGAAATTAAAAATGCAGCTGTTGAAAATTCAATCCTAAATTTTCTTCGAATTTGAACAATTGAAAATTGAAGAAAAAAAGCAGATTTTATATTGAAAGTAAGTGTTAAAAATGTTATATTTACATAATTTTACATGAGAATTTAATAAATATAGAATTCAATCCAGAAAACAGAAATTTTAAAAATTTCAATTTTTTCGAAAACGAGTTGCCGTTTTTATTTTCTAGAATTTTCAACCGTTAAGAATTCATTTTTATTGTTTAAGATGTATCATTTTACTTAAATTTCGACTTTTTGGTTTGAAAATTCATCTTTTTTGGTTAAAAATTCAACTATTTTGGTAGAAAATAAACTATTTGGTTGGAAATCAACTTCTTTGTTGAAATTTTAATATTTTTGGGTTGAAAATTCAGCTGTTTTGTAGAGAATGAACTATTAGGTGATTGACTCCTTTGTTGAAAATTTAACTGTTTTGTAGAAAATTTCTATTTTTGGCTTCAAACGTCAGCAATTTGGTTGAAATTGTTACTCTTTCTTCACTAAAAAATCTTTCTTGGTTGAAAATTCAACTCTTTGTTGAGGATGTCTTTTTTGCTTCAAAATTCACCTCTTTTGGTAGAATTTTTATATCTTTTGGTTAAAAATTTAACTGTTTGGTGAAAATCAATTTCTTATATTTAAAAATTTAACAATAATGTTGAAAATTCGTCTTTTTCTGGTTGAAGTCAACTATTTTTATTTTAAATTCAAAATTTTTTTAGTCGAAATTCAACTACTTGATTACAAGTTGAACTGGTTTGTTGAAAATTCATTCTTTTTGTTTGTTGAAAATTGACCTTTTTTGGTTGAAAATTGAAATATTTGGTTGCAAGTTAATGAGTTTTGTTAAAAATTCATCTTTCCTGGGAGAAAATTAAACTTTCTCGTTGAATATTCATAATTTTGGTTGAAAATCGTATTATTTTTGGTTGAAAATTCATCTTTCGTGGTTGTATTCAACTATTTTTCATTTAAAATTTAAATCTTTCAGCAAGTTCGTCATTCTTGGTCAAATTGAACAATTTTTTATTCAAAATAAAAAATTTTTTGGTAAATTAATAGCCATCCGATGGGCTCTCTGTAGGGAATTTATGAACTGCATGAATAAAATAATAATATAATATAATAATAATAAAATGATGATGATAATAATAATAATAATGAAAATATAATACAATAATAATAAAATGAAATAAATGAATTTACCAACTCTGATCATCTCCTTGTCAGATGCAATCTTCGGAACACTTATTTACATGCAGAAAAGCATACACTACTGCTTCTTTTATTACAAAAAAAACCTTTTTTTGACTGATTTATAAAGGCTACTCCTTTAAGACATTTTTTTATTTCTTAAGATACTTTTTTCCTCGGGAAGATACTTTATTGATACTTTTTTTTTTGCTTCATGGAGCACTTCGAAGCCTGAAAATCTCATATGTTGTTGTCGAATGTCAATAAAAATTGATGAAACTGTCAGATAGCACTCAAAATTTAAAGAAATCAAATCGCAAGGTATCGTCGATAGAAAATTCAGTTAACAATCTTGCGGCAACGCCGAAAAATTCGAATTCTTTTCCCAGGAAAAAATTTCATTTGCTGAAATTTTTGAAAATATCAGACAAATCTATTCAATTTCCGTCATTTTTCTGTCAGTATTTTGTTGTAGCAACTTATTTATTCTATCACTCACAACATACTGACTATTGAGAGCTTTTATTAGAAAATGAGAAAAGAAATAATTTTCTGAAAACTTTTTGATCCGGTACTTTGAATTCCTTGTATTTTCATATGACAACTTTTTCTAAAATGGTAAGTAGCATTTACTTCTTCGTTGGACGACTGATACGAATTCGATTTCGGTGTGGTATTTCTGATTAAAATTGTTTCTTGAGTTCCTCATTTGAAAGTCTTGAGAAATTTCAATAAGCTGTAGGAACCTCTAAATATTATCTGGTTGGCTTAACACTTAATATGCATCTTTATCGAACTTAGCCACATGAAATTACAGGGCGGGAGTGCAGTATTGGAAAAAAAATCCATAGATGCAATCTGAAAAATTTTTGGTTAAATCAATTAAATATTTTTTCAACCATAGCATATGGTTATTGTATGGACAAGAAAATATTTGATTATCTTTAGCAAAATTTGGTTGATTGAATTGAATATCAATAATTTGGTGTATGCAACCAAAAAATTTAGGTAGATCGACAAACATGTGGTGAAACTACCGAGATATTTGATAAAATTAACAAAAACTTAAAAGTCAGAATTTTCAATGCCAATCAGTACCTTTTTAGCCACGCTTAGAACATTGATTTTTTCAAAATTGAGTTTAATACAAGAAAAAATTGAAGCTTCAAAGCTCTCTTCGAATGTAAGATTTTTCAAAATCGATATTATTCAGTACGTTTTGAAAGCAAATCCATCTGAAATACAATTTTAATTTCATAAATTTGAATTCACAATTCAAATTTTGATTTTGAGAAATCTTACATTGGAAGAGAGCTTAGAAGCTTCAATTTCACCTTGAATAAAATTCCACTTCGAAAAATTAAATTTTCTAAGAGTAGCCAAAAAAGTATCAATTCGCATTGAAAATTAGAACTGAGGAACTGCTCACCTTTATTCAAAATCCAAATTCTTGAATATCAAATGGTAGTTAAGAGTTAATTTAAAGTAGAATCGGATTTCGATTTGATAATTTTTAATTCCTTTAACTTGTAATTGTTCAATAAATATGAATTCAAAGCTTTTAATTCTCTTATTTTGAAAACCCTCTTTTGAAATCGTTTACTACTCGCATTACAAAAATTTGAATCTTTTCATGATTTGCACCCATTCATAAAAACTGTTAATGCTTCCTCTGAGTAAGTTCTTTTTGTATTTTTTTTCTTTTTTTCAACTTTTTAAAACAGTAGTTTCAGTTTTTTGCTATTTTTGTATGCATAGTTCCGGGCAAAAGATAAGGATGCTCATTTCCCAATTTTCAAATGGTTTTTGGATATTTTCTCAAAAAATAAGAAATTAAATTTTTCCTCTCCATGTGTCGAAAGTTCAACAAACTCTGCGACGAATGAGTCTAAGTTGAAGGGATTTCCTGAATTCTTTGACAGTATATTCCATAAAGGGTGAAAACTCAACTCTGTCATTGAATTACAAATAACTTCGGATATGACAAACTTTTTCTAATATTCTTGGAATCACTTTTAAGCTGAAATACGGCAGATAGTGCCCAACATTGATTGCAAGTAAATACATTATTATTTTTACATTTCCACCTTCTTTCTCACGCATCACTATGTCGGGTCGATTGGCTTGGATATAATGATCCGTCTGGATAGTAACATC
>JAUMHM010000079.1:278576-306786 GCA_032362435.1 Melikaiella ostensackeni | reverse complement strand
TCTCCATTATTTGGGTTTTAGTGTTCTGCTTACTCTCCTTCCTCTTCGTTCTCCACCTGTTTGGCATGTGAAACCCTGTCAGTAGCAATGCTACAGCCAACATAACCATCGAAGTACACGGGTCGCTGATTAATCTTTCTAGCAATTACATCCATACACCTTTTCATGCAAGCTTTTGTGCTTCTACGACTCCTTATATCCCTTCGCTACAGAGTACACACTTGATTTGTTAAACGTTATTCATTCATGCATTCATTTAACCGCAAATAATAGAAAATGTGAAGCAAAATAAATTACATCTACGGTAACACAAAGACAAAAAACATGGAAGATGAAAGGGACTTGTGTTTCGAGTATAAGATTTATAATTTTAACTTTATGTTATTAGAATTATGATTATTCTTGACCTTAAGTCTATCAAGAGAATTGAGCTAAGTTTAAAAATGAATATATTTTATCTTAGCTAATATAGCACTTTTCTTTCTTAACATATGTTTTTTATTTTACCTTTTATTTTTATTTTGAGATTTGCAAATTCCCTCGTCATAAAAGTTGAAATCTCTGAAAACATTCTTCAGTCTATACTTTCTTTCAAGTGAATCGTTAGTATTACAAGAAAGTAAACTTCGTATAATTCATTTCATAAAAATTTACATTATTTTGCGTTATTTCATAATAGACTGGTATGAACGTAATAAAATTCTTACATCAATTATTACTTATCATAACTTTCACTCTTCGGCTTGAGATCTTACACAACTGTTTTGTATTATTTATAGTTCCGATCATAAAATAATTTGAAACTTTCTCTGCATGCAGTAATGTGAGGAGATTACTAATTTGGTAACCTTTCATGAATAAATATTCTCTGTATAATCATTGTTTATATAGATCGTCAAAATTCTGAGATACTCTCTATATGCTAGTGAAAAATATACTGTGGAGATGAATTCGAAAAATCAACAAAAATATAAATAAAAAAATTTTCGTGTAATAACATCTATAGTCTTTTCTGTGTCACCATTCTTTCTCGCGTACATATCATTGACTCTCAATCCTACACCAAAAATGAAAAATTACAATTTTTAATCAATTTCGTGATCAATAAACATGCATTGTTAAATGTAGCTAAAATGCAATACGAATAAAAATTTAGCGATCATTCTGGCGAAATTTTTAGAAAATAGTAATTTCTCATTCATGGTGAGGGATTAAGATTCAAAAATTTGTTCTAAAAAAATGAATAATATATCAAATAACTATAAATAAACGATTGTGTACAATGACAGCCTACTTGAGTTTTCGGAAGTCATTTGTTTTCCATTTGTTCTTCATGAAGTTATGTGTAAATATAGAAAGTGTGCCAGAATTTTGGCAAGCCGTATACAAAATGTTTAGCAGTATAAACGTGCCCTTATATGTATGTAAGCGTTCCTGCGAAATTGCAATATTTATGACCTGTTTGTTGTAAAATGAAAAACTCACAAAAGCACTATTATCTACTTAAAAGTGCTTTGAGCGACCTCTAAATATTTTTCTTAAAGAACATGTGGTTCCATGATGGCTGCTGAGAAATTAAGAAAAGATTTTTTTGGAACACCCTCTTAGTCATCTGTGAAAATAACGTCATCAGTACTAAAACATAAGAATATTAGGAACTATAAGCAATCATTCGAAGTTGAACGAAACTTTTCAGGAATACTTGAAATTTTCTAAATTAGAAGAAAAAATGCAAGGTGTTACATTAGACAACGCTGCAGCCAATACAACACTTATGACCGAGTTATCCCGTTTAGTAGTATTTGATGCTGAAGATCAGCACTTTGGGTGTTATGTACACATTTTGAATTTTGGAATTCGAGATTTACTCGGCACATAGAAAATTGATGAGACTCGTGATGCAGAAAATGTGGACGATTATGATGGAAACTTAGAACAAGATGGAAATGAAGAAGACGGGTGTTAAAGAAGATGTTCTTGTAAATGATCTTATTGAAGAGGAAAATTGTTCAGAAAATGGAGCTTCGGCTAATAAGTTTGCTCTGGTAAAGTTGAGGAATCCTTCAACAGTTCTAAAACACTCCGAACAGTGGCAAAATAAGCTGAAGAATTTGCTGCGAAATAGCTGATGAGAAAATACATTTTTCTAACATTGATATCTCTATAAGGTGGAATTCTACCTATGGATTGATAGATACTGCAATTGGGATTCAACGTGCATTAACTCTGTTATGTAAATCAAACCAGCCACTGTAGAAATTCTTTATTTCACCTCATGAATGGTCGCTGCTAACAACAGTTTTTAAATTTCTCCGTTACTTCAAGGAACTAACTGAAGCTTTGAGCGGGGAAAAATATGTACTTAATACTACCCTTGATTGTAATTGGTTTCAATATGCTTGTTGATCAAGCAGCTTCTATGATAGATGCTTCAAGAGGAAAGGTTGACATGAGCTCAACAGATCAAAGTATGCTAGAAGCATTAAAAGTATGTTTGGACAAACTGATGAAGCACTATACAAAAATAATTGGATATACTGTGCTGTACTCATTTTGGATCAAAGACACAAACTTGAAACGTTTTATGAAACATCCTGGGGAAGGGAAATGATTGCAATTTCCTTAAAAAATTCCGAGACAATTTACAAGACTGCGTACTTCAAACCAGAGGTAAATTAAATTGATTCTCTTAATTAAATCTTCTGGAGTATAATAATGTAAACAATGGACTTAATTTACTCCTTTGATTCCTGATAAGCGCACTTTGTATCCTGCATTTGTTCATTCATTAGGAAACTCCAGAAAAGGACTCTAAAAGTTGCTCAACATCAACCATCGATTCAGAAAAGTCATAGGATGATGATGTGTACGAGACACTCAATTTGCAAGACTGCTTTGATAATAAAAAGGAGCATCAGAAGAAGTAGAATTATTCTTAACCTTCTCGTCATAAATGGCGAAGAGAGATTGATCTTGCATCATCATGCATTTTTTCAATGCAAATTGTTCATATGCTATGTTTTTGAGGTCGCTGAGTACGAATGCGGAGTTGTTGTGGTTTCATGACGTCACACTTCATCTCTAGCCTCAAAAAAACTTGGCAAACTGGTAATTTTATGTAAAACATGCATTTTTTCAATGCAAAGTGGTCGTATCCTATGTTTTTGAGGTCGCTGAGTACAAATCCGGAGTTGGGCGTTGTCCTTGAAGATATATAAAATAGTTGAGGCTGATGATGTTCTCCGATCCTGGATCTGAAGTTTTTCTGGCTGGCCAATCAATCTTTTTATAACGATAAGGTCGGTCTCTTCTATCCCATAAGCATAGGGAACATGGTTGTTCAACGTTACCTGACTTGATATTTCCGTAATTCTCTTTCAACGTAGTTGAATGTGCTACCGGTATAGGAGCTAAAAATTCGTATCGTGAAGCAGAATAGCTTTCGAACTTCTCTTACAGAAATCTATGAATAGTCTCCATTCGATGGCTCCGTAAATCCTTGGCTCCATTTCATCCATCAATCCATTTATATCGTGACAGTAAACTGATGAAGGTTCTTTTTCTTTTGTGAAATATATCCTGAAATCTCCTTCTCTATTCCTGTAGTTAGTTGCATTCTCATTTTTTCCCACCAAGATTTCCATTTTGAGTATAGAAACCAAGAATTCACTTGTTTCTTTGGATACTCCTAGATCTCTGATGAGATCGTTCAATTCTTCTTCTGAAAAAAGTTGTGGTTTTCTTTTCTTTACTTCCTACATATTTGTCATCAATGTCAGATTCACTGGAGCATTCTTCTTCGCTAGAGTCTTCTTGGATCTCTAGACATTTCCGAGAAGAAATACATCCGTTTCCTTCAATACCTTGCTCATCTGTATTGCACATCTTGATGGGTCTTTTCACTGACGGAACATCGACGTAAACAATGCTTCTTCTATTTTTTTGTTGAATCCAGCTTCATCATTCTTCCAGAAATAGCAATCCTCTTCACAAATGGGTTCTGCCCATAAAGATGGACTTTTTAATTTAAGATTTTCAATATTTTTACTTGTATGCCAGTGATTCAATTGTGATCTACAATAATCGCATATTTTATGTAGCACCCATTCTTGATCCTCAACGGCAATTGTGAGATTAGAGCAATCTTTGTAAATCGTTCTCATCTGCTCAGAAATTGTTCTAAGAGTTTTTGGTGGACAAAATTCACTGCACACGTAGCAGAATGAATCAGGGTCTCTTTTACAATGATGTTTTGAGGTGGTAGCTTCAAGATCAACTTGTGACTTAGTACCTTTAGATTGTTGAGTTGAGGATTTCTTGGTTTTATTCATAAGTGCCATAAGTATATGATAGACCCACATTTCGGAGATCTTTGTCCGATCGCAGGTGAGTCTGCCGTCCTGGTAGTGATAACCCTCATACCTCCCCAGAGCTAAGTATGAGGGCTTTCCGACTTTAACTTGGACAAAGTCAACTCGTCGTCGGACACACACATAGTAAAATTTTTTCAAAATTATTGCACGGTTCCATCGATTTAACGAGATGCTCGTTTCTACGACACAATCCAATCAATATTCGGTTGAAAATAAACGATCATCTTTCTCGTGCTCGTTAAAATCTCGATCGGCTCAATCGACATGCATCACTATTTAAGATAGTGAATCTTGGCCTCTGATGCAGTAAGAATTACTAATTTGCCCAAGGTGTAAAAATCACTCTGTGGTTGCATGCAAGGCATAACTGGGTCGCTGAGTAATGTTTCATCAGTTTTTTTAGTATATTTTACAGGGTACTTTTTTCCCTGAATCCCAAAGAAGAAAGAAATAAAGACGGATATCAATTGGCTTTAGGAAAGAAATCATTGAAAAAGCGGGACAAGGTCATGCATTGAGGGTGGTATAAAGCTAATCCCGTCGTCGACCATCAGTGAAGCTATTAACCGTCATCATAACGGTATAACGCGAAATCAACAGGGTAACGATACACCGAGTCCCACGTGGCGAAATACAATAGCTCGATCCTCTCCCCCGTGGTCCTCTTTTCCTCCCTCAATATTCCACCTCCGCATCACATCGCCATAGCGGTCAGTACTCATGCCATCAGCCTCTGGTGCTCTGGTCCACTGTGCGGCTAGTTGTGTTGCGTTGCGTTGATGTAACTAAATGATTGGGTAAATGATTCCACAGCGTGCCACGCGAGTAATTGAGTGGTGCTGCGCCGTACTGCTATCTCTGTTGCTGCTGTTGTTTGTGACGACGATGACTGCCAGCAGTGCCGGCCTCACTCGTAATACGTACACCTCATTCAGGAATTTATCATCACTTTTTATGACTCAGATTATGTATCAAAATCGGATTTAAAATCAGTGAGTAGCACTGAATAGTAGATTAATACTATTGTAAAACTGTATTCCAATTAAAAGGCAGACTCGGCGGAACTGTAGCAGAATTAAAATTATTACAAACGTACACTACCCTCGGAAGTTGTCACCTGTCACCTGTGAAAATAATGTCATCAGTACCAAGATATGAGAATGTTAGGAATTATAAACATTCACTTAAACTTGCAAGAAGCCTTGCAGAAATATTAATTTTTTTTTCAATATAAATTCAATATGATGTAGTGGAGTTGAATGTCCAAAATTCATACCACAATATCAGAGAAGCCTTGTTTTTTGAAGCCAATAAAACTTAACAGATCTCAATAGGTTTTCGAGAAATGACTAAATATATCCAAGTGTGTCTGCGTCGAGTTTCAGTCGGCGAATACCGCTGTAGGCCGCGAGACCGGTGATCGAGAACACTGTTAAAATTGTCTGATTGAATTTTAATGTTCATGTATTGGAAGTTTTTTCAATCACGTACATTCAATTTCATGCACGGTGCGCAATAAAATTCAAGCAGGTTAATTTGAAAAGTATACTCGTATAAGCTTTAACTCTAAAAATTAATCTCAGTTTAAAAATAGTCTAATTTATCCGATTGGATGTACCTTTTATCAAGTTTCTTGACTTTGTAGGTGGATTGTTTATCCTGAAACCATGTTAGAATCCAAAAATTTAATACATGTGAAGTCACTTATAAGCTAAGTTGAGATTTTGAATTCTCTCTTTATTATTTTGTGGAATCTATAGTTTCAAATATCTGTGGATTATACTGAGATAACAACTGCACACTATGTTTATAAAAGCAAATTAGAACTTCTAGTTTAACGTATGAAAAATAGGATCATATGGATGTTCATGATTCAATTTTCAGTTACAAGTGCATGCAAATCACTTTCAGTTACCAGTGACTGAAATTTAAGTTATATTTGTAATTTAAAAGTAAGGTAGACCGGGGCAAGCTTGACAAATTAACATTCGTTGCGCCATAGAAAGTTAAGAAGACGTGTAATTGATGCACTCTCGCAATCATATTTTCATACGTATGAATTATCTGACTAAAATAATGATTTGATCATTTAAATTTTTCTAACAAGCTGTATTCGTCGGTCTTTCTCCGCATGCGAAAGCAAGACCGATGACGGTTTATTTATTAAATAGAAATATCTTGGGATGTAAAAATTTGACCGTTGGCTTTCATGGTTGCTTTTGCCCTGATGGTGAAGCCTCAGCTATTTTCCAAATTTAATATATTTTGGACTTGAATTTAGGTTTATTTTCGTAATTAATAGATAGAATAATGTTTTATCTACCAGAAGATCAGATTTACATGCTGTATTTCAAATAATGTTACAAACGTTAAATTCCTGCCATCAAATCTTCCATTCTTTAGTTGTCAAAACTGTTTGCTACATAATTTTTCTTTTGCAACGTAAAGTTATAAGACTTAAGTTAATAGCACCATTTCTATAATAAAACAGACTATTTTCTGCAAAGAAGAAGTAGAATGATTAAGAAATAGCAATGTTATTTGCAAAGTCGCTCTTGCGCTTTCTAACAGTGTAGGTCATGCCACAAGTAGAAGTCGAAGTACAAAATTCGAGAGATTCTTGAATTTTTTCTAAACTTCTTGCGTGTTGTATCTTTTTTTGGAATCTCTTTCTCTTTTTCGACCGAGTTATCGCGGTTCAGTCAGCAGTGGTTTTTAATAGTACTCACGCTGGTCATACGGACAATTTCCGATGGTAGTGTAGGTCGGTATATTTTTCTGCACATTTGTGATTCGCTCAATTTTTGATTCCAGGGGTGAAATTAAGTTTCATTGATCAAATGAATTCACTGTTTAATGAGTGCTATAATTTCTAGTCAATTTTACTCGTTTTTTTTAGTATACATGCGTAAAGTACCAAAACATACTTCAGCAAGTTTTGGAAAATGTAGGTGGATTTGTTTAGAAATGAGAAATAACAAATCTATGTAAGATGACAGGTCATTTGTATGTTTCCAGCTTTAAGTTTAAATTTGTGAAAAAAATCAATGAATAATATTCTGCAGAGAAAGAAAGAAAATGTATCCAAAATATGTTTCTTGATCTCCCAATTTTCTGTTTTCGTATTCTTCTGGATTAGGGTTGTTATGAACGAAAAAAAGCATTTTAGTCGACAGTCAGAGAAAAGTTGAACTGTGTGAAAAAAATGTTTTTTGACACAAATAGAATTTTCTGAAAAATGTGACGTTAAGGGGTTTTGTTTGAAATAAAATCCTTTAGCAGCAAACATAATCGTTTTGTGAAAAAACTTCACCCAACTTTGCAGTAAAATAAATCTGTTTATGTAAAAAATACATTCATGTGGTTTTGAATAAAATAAGCAAGATAAAACGATTCTTCTCTTTCAAAAGATTTTTTTCTCAAAGTGGATATGAAAAAATAATTTTTGGTTAAAAAGCTTGTGATTGAATACACTTCACATTCTAGAAATGATGAAGAATGAAAACATTACATTATAATTTTCGAAAATTGCTTAGCTCACTTGTGCAATACCTATAGTTTGTCATACAAAGAATATTCACGGATGTAAAGCCCTTCCTGAAATCATGATTTCTTCCGCTTTTCCACTCTGGCTTTTGAACCTGCAATAGTTCAAAACAAAACTTTCAATTAATTTCACTTATATTATACACCATGTTTAAATTTAATAAAATTAGTGAAATCAAAAACTTTTAGGAGTTGAATACACTTTATAAAGATTGGAAAAAAAATTATGTTTGTATTTGTTTACTTGATAGAAATAGATCACTATCTATTCTTTAATAATGTGTAGCCATTTAATTACCAAATTATATTTGAAGGACTAGACAGACGAAAATCAGTGGAAAATGAACTTAAAGTTTCTATAAGGAAAACTTGAAATTATTACTCAAAGAAGATTAAAATTTTTTTCGAGCAAAAAGTAGTATCCTCGAAATTTGAATTAAAAAATAACGCAATTAAGCAATACACTATCCTGTGTGGGCAATACTCCAGAAACAAACTTTTTTTTCGTAAAAATGTTTCGATTTTCGTATTTTCTGTTTTAGTGCAGTTTATTGTTCCCTAAAATAAGTAAATAAGCAGGAAAAATAATGACCATAAAAAATGGGTTAATCTTTGCATGTAATGTATTAGTATTTATTTAATGAATAATTGCCGTGAAATTTAAAAAAATCTCAATATATTTCAACCCCTATAAAGGGTAGTTCTTCACGCTCAGGGGTAGTATGTTTGGTCTAATTGGGTCAAGCTTTTTTTCCTCAGCATCTCGTACCATTAGTTGTAATTCCTGCGAAACACATATTATTTTTCCAGAAAATGACGTTAATAGTTTTAATCATCTTGGAGCTGTTTAAGGTCCCAGGACCGCGGTTTAAACATTATTTTTAAATAAATGAAAAATATGCATTCATTCTTTCACCAAGTGGAACAAGTGTAGGAGTTGCGTGATAAAAAAATAATTAGTTTTTTTAGAACACCTCACTGTAAAACTATCAATAGCTTTTTGATTACAAGTGATTTCAAGTCTTGTTTTGTCCATACCTACTGTTTTAGATTTGTAAGAAAGGAACTTTTTTCTGCAACATCCACCTCGAAAGTAAGAACTTCTATGCCTCTAAATGATGTGCAAAGTGCTTCAATTCAGCAGACTCTGCGAGAATTATGTTGGCGCATGCGCACTTTGAAACATATTCATTTTTCGAATCGATGCAATGGACGCACATGTACACTTTAGAGATAAGTAACTTTGCACATCGGCAAAATAAGATTATTCTTTAAAATTCTTTTAAAAAATTATACACTATGCTTGAAAACCACCATGCGGGATTTGAAATTTAGTGAAAAACTGTGAAAGAGTGCAAAGTAATTTTCTCGGACGGTTGTTGCAAAAAATAGCATGATATACATGCGCACAGGTAATTACTACTCGTGTGCTTGCAGCATTTGCCTTCAGCTCTTTCAATCCAGCTCATGCTGGAAGTTTGCATCTTTCGGCAATCATCTATTTTGCGCACTTGTATCACAAATAGCTATCAACTTATCGTAATAATCTCATGTAAGATAAGGTATAATTTTCTTGATATCATTGAACATCCAAATTGTTTCTAAATCCTAGAAGTCTCATCATCCTAAATTATTATATCATTTTCGAAAAAGGGCCCAAAACATATAATAGACACTCCTGGCGATGAGAATGCAAAGCGATATTCGCAAAAGCTGTGCGGTCAACATATGCCCCCTAACGGAATGTGTGCGTAAACCACGGAGGAATGTGTATAAGGTAAATATGTATGCGGAAACATGTGTGTAGGTGGCACGCGCGGCCCCCCGGCAATGACGAGTCATCCACGCTAGAACACCTCGTACATTTGTGTGTTATATCCGTGTGCCTCGGATCACCGAATCAAGCGTGTGCGTGGATGAAATTTCGCCGAGAGTGTTCAGTGTATAACACACGAACAAGTTTACACTGCAACGTTTATAGGCTTCTTTCGGCGTGTCGTCCTGTTGCGTCATGATTTCGCGTTTGTTTGCATGCTCCTGCGGTTGGGTGTTGGCAAATTTGCGCGGCTGCGGGGATCTGTTTTCGTTTCCAATGATTTATGCCACGAAATCGGTTTCGCGGCCGCGGGATATGTCGTACTGCACGTTATTAACGACCTGTCGATAAATTTGACGAAGATGTTCTTCCTCTTAAGATCATTATGACATGGATGAGGACTTTCATTTTTCGGCATTCATGTCTCTGCGAGTCATTAATCGAAAAACGATTGATTCGACACAAATCTCCATTAATTTTTTTTCTCAGGGCTAACGTCTTCATTGCGAAATACTCGCTGCACACTGGAATTTATGATTGTTTGACATAGTATTGTTTTTCAATTCCATAGTTATCGTTAGGGGTTTCGCCATGATTTGTGCCACGAATTCGGTTTCGCGGCCGTGGGATATGTCAAGCCACACATTAGTAACGACCTGTCGATAAATTTGATAAAGCTGTTCTTTCTCTTAAGATCATTATGTTATTCATCATTATGTTATTATGACCTTTCATTTTTTGCGGCATTTATGTTTCTGCGAGTCATTAATCGACAAGGAATTCATTTGAAACAAATCTCCATTCGCTTCTCCCCTCACAGCTAACGTTTTCATTTCAAAATACTTGCTGCCCACTGGAACTTATGATCGTTCGAAATAGTCTTTTTCTAAATTCCATAATCATCATTAGGGGTTTTGCCATGATTTATACCACGAAATCACTTTCGCGACCGCGAGATATGTCGTGCCGCACATTATTAACGACCTGTCGATAAACTTGATAAAGCTGTTCTTTCTTTTAAGATCATTATGTCATGAATGAGGACTTTCTATTTTTTTCGGCATTTATGTCTCTGCGAGTCATTAATCGCCAGAGGATTTATTTAAAACAAATTTCCATTCATTTCTTCTCTCTAAGCTAACGTCTTTATTCTAAAATACTTGCTGCACACTGGAATTTATGATTGTTTGACATAGTATTGTTTTTGAATTCCATAGTTATTGTTAGGGGTTTCGCCATGATTTATGCCACAAAATCAGTTTCGCGACCGCGGAATATGTTGTGCCACACATTGTTAACGACCTGTTGATAAATTTGGTAAAGCTGTTCTTTCTCTCAAGATCATTATGTCATGAATGAGGACCTTCCATTTATTTTGCGGTATTTGTGTTCCTGCAAATCATTAATTGTCAAAGGATTGATTTGAAACAAATCTCCATTCATTTCTGTTCTCTGAGCTAACGCCTTCATTTCAAAACACTTGATGCACACTGGAACTTATGATTGACATAGTCTTGTTTTTGAATTCCGTAATTATCATTAGGGTTTTTGCCATGATGTTTGTCATAAAATGGGTTTCGCAACCGCGAAATGTCATGCCGCACATTATTAACGACCTGTCGATAAATTTGACGTAGCTGTTCTTTCTCTTAAGATCATTATGTCATGGATGAGGAATTTTAATTTTTTTGCGGCATTTATGTCTCTGCAAGTCATTAATCGTCAGAGGATTGATTTAAAACTAATCTCCATTCATTTATTCTCTCTCAGCTGACATCTTCATTTCAAAATACTTGCTGCACACTAGAATTCATGATTGTTTGAAACAGTATTGTTTCATAATTCAATAGTTACCATTAGGGGCTTTGGTATGATTTATGCCATGAAATGGGTTTCGCGGCAGCGGGATATTTTGAGCCGCACATTATTAACGACCTGTCGATAAATTTGACTAAGCAGTTCTTTCTCTTAAGATCATTATGTCCTGGATGAGGACTTTCTATTTTTTCGGCATTTATGTATCTGCTGCACACTGGAATTTATGATTGCTTGACATAGTTTTTTTTTAATTCCATGTTTATCATTAGAGGTTTTGTCAGTACTGCAGGATAGGGTGGTTCAAAGAGCGCCGAATTAAAAAAAAAAGTTACGGTGCATATTTTCTCTCTAAACCATGAAAAAAGGGTCACTATATAAACTTTAATAGAGAATATTTCTCAAATTAAAAGGAGCTGGGTCATGCCAACCTACGGCAAGTCACAGTGCGGCAAGTCACATTGTGGCATCTCTCGTTCGGAAAAATTTGAAGTCCACGAAAAATGAACAAGAACATTTTACTATATTTGTTTAAGCAAAGGAGTCAGTTCCCATAAGAACCATACTGCCAAGCAAACGAGAACTTTTCAAATTATAAAAACTGTTTAAAATTCATCCCCAAGGATACTCCTATTTTTCAATATATTTTTTTCAACCAAGCTAGTATGCATTAAGTTCGGTACGCTTGTAAATCATACTTTCGATGTGAAATATCATGAGTTCGGGACACAATATACCGATTTTATGTTACCATTTTTTCATTTTTTTTTGCATAAAAAGGAGAGATTATCTACTGTGTATACCAGCAAAAAATGCGTGAAATTGAATAAAGCCGGAAGCTTAGTCGCTGCTTGTAAAATTTTCAAACGTGCATTTTTTTCATAAAAAAATGCCAAACTTCCGACCAATTAACTTTTGACCTGTAGTAAATTTCATGGTGGATCGACAACTTATATCGGGAAAAATGCGCTATGCAAACTTTTAAAGCTGATTTCAAACATCTGAAAGCTCTCCAGATTTTTCTGTTCTTCATCGCGGTTTTGATAAAGCTTGTCGTTTATTTATTGTGAAATGCTAAAAAGTGTTTCATGAAAAATGCATGACAAATATGTACATCATTCAATAGAATAAATTGGAATAAGCATATAACTCTTGTCCAAACATAAATTTAGATTGACAGTATTTATTGAAGAGGAGTATATTAAATTTTCTAAAACTCGCAAGTATTTTATGCAGTAAACTTCGAATGTTAGATACCATTTTTCAAATTATTGTCAATTTTCAGGAAACATTACAAACATCAATGTGACGCTCTTTCGATCGAGTTAATAACAGAATATAATTTATGCAGCACATAACGAAAGATTCATATTTGTATAAATAAATACATATTTCCTGAAACAGTCGTAATTCAGAATCTAATGCGAAAACGCTGTCGGTTTTGAATGACGCTGACAATGAATCATCATTATCATCATATCATTTACAACCACAAAGTTCTTGACTAATGCAGTGGTCCTGTTACATGTAGTGTTACGCTGGTGAACGACATTTCGTTCCAGTCATTAATCAGCATCGGCTACATCGCCCCGGTTCAGTTGACGAAGATAGTAAAATGCACTGGACATTTTGAATCTCTAGCTCATCCCTATAAATTAGTATTTTATAGGTTGATTTTGAACCAATCTATTCTGATTGTTCTATTTTTCAACAAAGAAGAAGGTAATGATCCACACTCACAAACACATTTTTGAAAACTGTTAACTTACTTAATTTTGTGGAACAATGTTTAAATAAAATAGATATCTTTTTGTAAATCGAGTTAATCATTGCTAACCTCAATCAAAGAAATTTAATATCATAATAGGCAACCCTGCAGATTGGAAAAATCTTTGCTCAATGTCTCTCTTTTGAAATTTCTTAAAGATCAAAATAAAATCTACTTTCTTATGAAAACTTTTTGTTCACTAAAAAAGAACACCTAAAAAGTTCACATCTCAAAAACAGACTTTAAGACTACCCGCTTTTTGTTTCATTAGAGATAAATGTACAATAAATGTACACAACCAAAAGAAAAAAGAGGGAGAAAAGAGAAAAAGTCATCCAAAACTAACTACACACTCTTTTTTTTCTCCGTATTTTTATACTACTGGGGACCAACATGTTTCAGAGCCAATTTAGACTTTCTTATCAGGGGTAATTTACAGGAAAACAAGAGGTACAAAAATGGAAGATTGTTAGATTACAAAATCATTATTACCTGAAAATAAAACATATATAATTGATAGTAATTTCTGTTTTGGTACATATTTCATGCATTGATTGGAAATTGATTTTTGGCATAGGCGAATTATTCAGAATAAATCCCATAGTTAGATTATTTTAATCTTTAATTGAAAATTCATTGACACATATTCCAAATTATGAACACAAAACTGGAGTCACTATATCCAAAATTAATGATTCCATCCCAAATTCTGTTGTATCTCGCAAGATCACTTTTTGAATTAATAGCTTTGTTACTTTCTCTCTTTATAAATAGCATTTGGAAGTGTTTTTTAATTTAAAAATGAAATAAAATTAAAAATTAAAATTAATTATAAAGAAATAAAAGTGAACAAAAAAAAGTAAATGAAAAATTCAATAAAAGTCTTCAGTGTTTAATTTCCCTTTTCATTCGCACGTAATACTGATCTCCTTCGCCTGAAGTCTTTTGTGGACATTTTTAGAAGCCTTTTTATTTTAATATCCTCGAAATCATCATTTTATGATTAACACTCAACTCTCGAGTTAACGCGGGTCTCGGGCACCGCTTGAATTGACCGTGAGATTCTTCCCAGAATTTCTACGATGAAAACAGTCAGGGCCGTATGAACCATTTCCAGTAGGAATACATAATATCAATTTACTGTATTTTGTACAAATATAGATATTTGTTATCGTAAAGGAAGAACCTTTTTCAATAATAAAGACTAATTAATGAAAAGTAGACTTTCCGCGTGTATTTGAAAATAAATACGAAATATTTACGCGAGTGTGCGAGCTGCCCGCCTTGTCGCTACGGTATTAAGTGATGCCTCAAGAACGCCGCGCGTCTTTCCCTGTCCCCCGGGCTCCCTCCTCCATGATTACGAGCTGGCAGAATTCTAGGGATGCAGTAAGACGAGGCTCGGTATATCGAGAGTTGAGTGTATTTAAAACTGGTTGAGGAAAAGTGATTTTCTTATATCATATACATACTTATTTTGAGATAACTGTAAACTTTGGTATAGAATGTAAATTTTTAGGCTGCGTCCATTCGCTCCAAAAAATTGGCGGAGCTGGAAAAAGGGATGGACTAGTCGTTTCGAAATTTCGGCATGAGTAGCCACACTTATGCAAAATATTTAACTACTGATCCCAAATTTCGGGGCGACGAGACACTTCGAAATTTTTAATTTATATTTTTGTCTTAATCGATAATACTTTCTTGTTACAGCGTTCGACATTATTCAAAAATAGAGTTGAAGTAAAAAGACCTCTCCAGCGCTGTTTCAGAAATCAAAATTAAAGGTTTATAATAATTTTCTTTCGTTCAAATTATTTAACTATAGTTTAATAAAAAGATAGCGGGCTGGCGCGCAAAGCGCGCAGGGGCCCCACAGTGGTCAAAATCAGGAAATTACTATTGATAATCCTCTACAGCAGGACTGTCCAGAGAGGAGAAATTCCAGAAATTTTCTTCGAAACTGCTCAAATAGCAGATGTGAGCTTTCCGCCTCCACTCTCCGCTTCTCATTCTACTTCATGAGAGTAACTCCCACCCAAACTCTCTCGTGTGAGCAGAGAGAAGTGGTGGTGAAAGTGTAACATGTGGGTTTTGAGAAAATTTCTCCTCTCGGGACAGGCCTGCTCTACAGGCTCTATTTCCTGCCCGATTTCAATGTATTTCTTCTAGAAACTCTTAGCCTTTTATTCTTAAAAACTTGGCTAGCTCACATTTTTTAATTTTTTTGCGTGCATTAATATTTGAACAAATAAAGTGAAAAAGTTAGCATTTTCAATATTATGATTTTTTTCTCTAAAAAAAATGCCGAAGTAAACTCAATATTGGTCAGTAGTATTGCCCCTACACTAAGAGAACATAAATAATTGTATTATTATTCATTTTAACTATTATAAACAATTATTATAAACAAATTCTTGACTGTGTCACTTAACTGTTGTAAACACTATTTATTTCATCTAAAATTTCTTAGATTTACTGCTGGATCTATAATAACTGACGACTTATTACCATAAGTCAACAATTGCTATTTTTATAAACAATTTCATCAACAATTATTCAATTTTGCTTTTTATTTCTAGACCACACCCTCCTTCCCATTGAACTAAATTAAAAATGTTTTTCAAATGATAATCAATAGTAAAATATTGTTAAAAGTGAATAAATTCTATTGTTTATAACTAACATATTAAACAAATGTCCTGACTGCATGGTTTTTCGAAGAAAAAAGTTTTTTTTCCCATTAAATCTTCTTGAGAGCAAGCTTATGTTGATATTCCATCAAGATCAAGGACAATTAACAATTGTTATTTACAATAACAAGTAGTATAAACAAATGCTCCGGTTATACGTTTTTTCGAGAAAAAAAGTATTTGTTCTATTAATTCTGGTAAGAAACAAAATGATTTTGATATTCAGTCAATGTTGGGCTGATAATGAAATTTACGATTGTCATAAACAAATGATTTAACGAATATAAAACTATAACAATTTTTTATATAATTAAGTGATTTTTTAGTTCTCCCTATTCAAGAACAATTAGATAATGATATTATATCAAATAATTATTCAAACAAATAATATTATTAATTGCTGTTAGAACAAACTCTCTTATACATAACTTTTTGTAATTATATATTGTTCTTGTTGATGTTCATATTGAAGTTTTTTTGGAAAAGTTGAAGCGAAAAAATCACTTACTTGTATAAAAAACTGTTGAAGATGCATATTTGTTAAATTATTTGCCTATAGCGATCGTAAATTTCATTATTATATACATGCTAATAATTAGGTTTATATTGGTCTAATAATAAAATTTACTATTATTATAAGCAAATAATTTAACAAATATGAAGCTGTAACAGTTTTGTATATAATTGATTTTTTAGTTCTCACTATTCAAGAACAATTAGATATTGATATTGTATCAAATAATTATTCAAACAAATAATATTATTAATTGCTGTTACAACAAACTATTTTATCCATAACGTTTTGTAATTATATACTGTTCTTGTTGAAGTTCATATTAAAGTTTTTCTAGAATACTTCGAGCGAAAAAATCACTTACTTGTATACAAAACTGTTAAAGATGCATATTTGTTAAATTATTTGTCTGTAGCGATCGTAAATTTCATTATTAGCTTAACATATTCACTGAACATTAATATCAGTTTATTTCCAAAAGATTTAGAGCAAAAAATAATTTCTTTCCACGAAAAACTTTTCATTGGAGCAATTGTTCATACAATTTGTTGTAAAAAATATCAATTATTTACTGTTCCTTAAATAATTTGTTAAAGCATCAATATCTAGGTATTTCAAACATTTAGACAGAAAAAATCACTTATTTATATAGAAGACTGTCATAGTTGCACATTTGTATAATAATTTGTTTATAACTGTCATTAATTCAATTAGCTGCAAAATATCTTGATGGAATACCAATATAAGCTTGCTTTTAAGAAGATTTGATGGGAAAAATAACTTTTTTCTACGAAAAACCATACAATCGCGATACTTGTTTAATATATTTATTATAAATAATTAAAATCGTTTACTTCGAACAATATTTCACGATTGATAATCATTTCTGGAACCGATTAATTTTTTCCAATGAGAAGAAGAAGGGTGGCCTGGAAATAAAAACCAAAATTGAAGAATTGTTGATCAAATTGTTTATAACAATAGAAATTGTTGACGTATTGTGATAAATCGTTAGTTTGTATCCATTTAGCAGTCAATCCAACTTATTTTAGATTTAAAAAATAATGTTCGCAACAGTCAGGCACCACAGTCAGTAATTTGTTTATAGAAATTATTTATAATAATTAAATCGAATATTGATAGAATTATTTGTGTTCTATGAGTATGAGTGTAATAATACTGTCCCCAACTGTTAATATCTAATTTTCAGATATAAAGTCTTTCTATTTATCACCTCGTTTTAAATTTTTCTTTTTATTATCAATATTGCATTTCAACCTGTCAGAATTTTTTTTTTTTGAGTCAGAAATAATTGTCAGCCTTGATTATTTCTGGAAAGTACACGTTTTTAATTCGTTATCGTGTTATTTGTCATATAGATGAATAATATCGAGTACGTCAGAACGGGTAACTTCCTAAATGGAATTTGAGTGTGAGAAGCATTTCAGACGAGTGACAACGCCAACAAAAACTGAAATCGAGTTCCGCCCCAGCAGAAGTGGGGTTCGTAATTTAAAAAACAATGGATGCTAAGGCACAATGAGGCCAAATGAGATAGGGGATGGCTCGTTGGAGAGGTGTAGCGGGACAGGAGGAATGAGAGGAATGGAGGATGAAATCCTATACTGGACAAGGGATAGGTTCGTGGTACGGAAGAGTGTGGGGGTGGTAGTCAGAGAGTAGCTACTAGGGAAAAATTCAAACGGAACACGATCCCGATTGGAGTCAGTCATTAAAACAGAATGTTAACTTCAAGTCCAGCTTTCATTATAAAACAGCACAATATATCCGTCTCTTACGAAACGATTTCAGTTTAAATTAACCCCTATAAAGTCGTTTGATAAGTTTGGTATAGAAGCAAGTAAACTTTTTTTTTGAGTTTGCCTTCATTTCTCAACATAGTCTGCTTCGAAGGCTGCACGCACGCTGGAAAAATTCCAATTTTTTCATCCCTCCAGATTAATAGGATTCCTCAATGAGGATAATTCCTTGGGACTCCCCAAAAACTGTGGCCATCACCTTCCCAGCTGACAGAATGGTCTCCGCCTACTTTCGCGTACTTTCACACACTGCTTTGACTGCTGCTTCGTCTTGGGTGTATAGTGGTGGATCCAGGTTTCATCCACAGTCACGAATCGACGCAAAAAGTCTGGCAGCTTCCGATTAAACTTCGCGTGAAGATGCTTACAGCCTTACCCTTACGCGGCCGTCGAATTTTTTTAATAAAAATGTCTTATCGCAGCATGGAATTCTTCTTTCTTCATTTTTTCGAAAAATACTGACACCCACACTTCAAGCTTATGCCGAACGCAAACTAGTAACTAGTAACTAACTAGTAACTAGTAAACTAGAGTCGGTTTTCGCTGAAGTTTGGGAGAGGTAAGTTTGAAGAGTGCTATTTCTTAGCCATATACTACAAAGTTCATTTTGGCGCCATCTAGCGGAAAATTTACCTTACTCGTCAAACGACCCTCGGATCATTCTAAAAGCTAAGTAACCAAAAATTCAAAAGATCCAAAATTAAAAATTTGTTTTCATTTTTTTAAAAATGCAATAATTTCAGTATAAATACACTGGAACCTCCATTTAACAGCGGTTTCGTGTGTGCCCTGCGATTGCCGTGAAGCTCACCCAAGAATTTACATATCGTAAAAAGTCAGGGCCATATGAACCATTTCCAGTAGGAATACATAATATAAATTACCTGTATTTTATGAAAATGTAGATTTTTTATATCATAAAGATTTTTGTTATCATAAAGTAGATTTATGTTATTATAATCATAAATGTTTGTTCTCATATAAAAAAGATGGACCTTCTCTAATAACGAAACCCGATTAATGAAAATAGAATTTTCCGCGTGTTTTTAAACATAACTACGAAATATGCACGCAAGAGTTTCAGCTGCCCGCTTCGTGGCTACGGAACTGCTTAGCTCCGCTGAGCTCGCAGCACCTCTCTCTCTCGCTCTCGGTCTCTTGGACCCCCTCATCAATAAATACGCGCCGCCGGAAGTTCTAGGAAGTTGGTATATGGAGGGTGGGGTGCCCAAAAAAAGTTTGAACTCTTCAATTTCGCGAACACTACCCCTTAAATTTCTTCCTTATGGCGACAAAATACTGCCATAAATTTTCTTTCACTTTTAAATCATTGTTTAGAGGTTACGCTAGGCCGTTTTTTGTCTAAAAAATGAATTTTCTTCGTTTTCGATCTTAAAAACATACAAATTAAAGGCTCAAGATACTTTCACCCCCAGGATATGCTCAAGGTTTCTTCTAAAATTTAAAGAAAACAGTCTCTATAAAGAATGAATTAAAAACATTTATAGCGGGTGAAAGAAACAAATTTTCATAACTAAAACGAACTGTACCAAATTTAAAAATTCAACAAATTTTCATTGGACTGAGTAAAATAAGAGTGACCAGAATTCAAGACTAATTCAACGGAATTTAAGTGAATTGAAAAAAAAAATAAAAAAATAAACACACAATCAATTAAATCAAATTTGAATGTATTTAGAGCAATGTATGGAAAATGAAAAGAATTCGATAAAAATCATAAAAATTGAAGGTGAATTTCAAAAAAGTTCAAGTGAATTGAAAACAATTAAAAAATATTAACAAAATTCATTGACTTCATTAAGTTTGTAGTGAGTTTAGAAAAATTCAAGGGAATTCAAAAGAATTTGATGAAATATCTAAGAATTCAAGGTGAGTTTTGGGACTCGGGGCGAATTCAAGAAAACTTTAAAAATCAAAAAAAAATTCATTGAATTGAGTAGGATTAAGTGAACTTAGAATAATTCATGTAAATTCAAAACAAGTCAGGGTGAGTTCAGAATGAATTCCAATAAATTAGAAAAAAATTGAAAAATCCACAATATTCCATTGATTTCAATCAAATTGGAGTGAATTCATAAGAATTTAAGTGAATTTGACAAAACTCATTTGGACTCAGGATTAATTTTAAAGTATTCAATGTAAATTAAGACAAATTCATGGAAATTAAACAAAAATTAGAAGGAATTCAAAAGAATTCAATAAAATTCAGAAATAGGTAGATACCTGAATTTGATAAACTTACTAAAATTCTTACGAATCTAAGATGAATTAAAAATAATTTAAGGTGAATTTGAAAAAATTTAAGTAAATGCTACAACATTTTAAAAATTTAATTATAAAATTCCAATTAAATCAAAATTTTAAGTCTTCTTTAACGTCCAACATTCAAATGTAATTTGATTTTCTTGTCGTTGGATTCTTGGTTTTCTTATTTTCCAAGATTTTCGTTGTTAAATTTGTATCCGAATTCGGTCGCTGAATTCTTCGTTTATTTGATTTCCAAGAATTTCGTGGTAAAATTTTTAAGATCCAAAAGAATTCCATTGAATTCAGGTAAATGGAAGTGAATAGAAATCTGATAATGTTCACAAGAATTTAAGGTTAATTCAGAAGAATTCAAAAAAATTCAAAAGAATTTAACAAAATTCAAAAGAGTTCAAAGGAATTTGGAAGAATTCAACAAAATTCAAAAGAAGTCAACAAAATTCAGAAATAGGTATAAATCTAAATTCAATTTGTTGGGCGAAAAGTGACTAAAGTGATCTTTTCATTCATAAACGTGACTTTAGTGACTTTATTTTAGTGACTAAAAACTGATTTGAGAAGAAGTGATCCTTTTCAGGAAAATTATAGTTAAAAATGCATTTTATTGTACTATAGGAATCTTTAAATTATAAGAAATGTGTATTTTTTTGTGTATTCTGAAATTCAAGATTATCTCCTGTCACTCTGCATAATTATTTTAAATTTGTTTAATATGGTGAATATTTTCTTCATATTTTAGAAGAAATCCTGTGCATATTATTCTTGGAAAAAAAATTCTTGGGGGCCATTTGAGACCATTAATTTTTATTAAATTACAAATTTTCTAGCGGAACCTCTAAGCAATTTAAAAAAAATAAAATATAATTTATGACAATATTTTTTCACCAGAAGGCAGAAATATAGGGGGTATCGGTTGCAAAATTCAAAAATTCAAAGTTTTATCGGGCACCCTAATGGAGGGCCGTCAAATGAAGATTCCAGTGTAAATCGATATCTCAAAAAATATTCGAAATATCGACTTCAAAGTTGCAGATCCATTTTTATCGCAAAAAATCCCATCAAAATCTGCGTTGAAAAATTGTCGTCCCGGATATCGTAATTTTGCCGAAAAATCTTTTTGAATTTCAAAAAAAGTCCTTTTACGTCCGAGAAGTCAGTAGATGAATAGGGGGGTTTCGAGCGCAAAAAGTAAGACGGAGTCTGGTTACAAATTACAAGACGGACTATGGATCAAATTTTGTTCACTTTCGAAAAATGAGCAAAATTTGATCCAGAGTCCGTCTTGTAAAAAGTGAGCAAAATTTGTATTCAGAGTCCATCTTGTAATTTGTATCCAGACTCCGTCTTAATTTTGGTCCAGTTTTACCACAGTCCGTCTTGTAATTTGTATCCAGAGTCCGTCTTGCAGTTTTTATCCAGAGTTCGTCTTGTAATTTGTATCCGGACTCGGTCTTACTTTTTGCGCCGGAAACCCCCTCACTTATCTACTAAAGTCAATATATAGGAAGGTAGAAATAACAACAGAGAATGTTGTTGTGAACCAACTCATTCGGACAATTTATTTTTAAAAATCAAAAGTACCCCAACGTTTCGAGAAGACACTATTCTCCTCATCAGGGGTATTTATCATAAAGTTTTAATGTTAAAAGTTAAATATCATAACATAAGGTAAGTTATAATAGTTAGGAAATTATTGTATATAAAAAACTTGCGATGTTCTAAGTAGAAGATCAAGTCGTGAGAATATAATCTGTATGATGATAAAAAACGAAAGCCATCATCTTTTGGAGTTAAGATGTTCCAATGTTTATAAGTTGTAAGGAAACGATTATGATATTGAAAAATTCATAAAAATCTATGAGGTTATAGTGAGAATTGTAAAATCGAAATTTGAAACTCGAAAAACTAGTCTGTAAAAAAATCCGATAATTTAACTTAATCTTAACCTTAACTATCTCAATCTTAACTAGATTCTATCACATTGTATTTCTTGAATTCAAATATTGGCGCCTCACTCGTTCGGCGTTACGTCAAGCTGGTCGACTTACGATTGCCTTCACTTTTAAGTCTATTTATGAGAACCGCTCCTGCTCTCATAAAAAAATATTTTTTATGAAAATTTTTTATTCTCTTTTCACAATCTAAATCAGTGTTTTGATCGTTGCCTAATATAAGTACTGAAAATTTTCAACTCAAACCGACTTATGGATTCTTACCACGATAATTATCAATTTTATAATACTCAAACATAACCTCTTTACATATTAACTTTCAACGGCTTATTAAATCATATTTTTTGACAGATTGAATTTTTGAGGTTGAAATTTTAATTTTGCAACTCTTATTATAACCCCATAGATTTTTTGTGAATTTTTCAACCTATTCTATTCTCGAAACGTTGGGATATTTTTTATTTTTCTGAAATGAATTGTCCGAATGAGTTGGGTCTTAACAACATTCTCTGTTGTTATTTCTATCTTCCTAAGTCTTTTTGAGTTTTTTGAGTTTTTCTTTTTATGATTTGGCTTGAATTGAGAATTGTCAGCTCATATTCATCACTAGCCACTTCTATCGATTGTTGGTCTAATTGTGTTACTGTGAATGTCCGATTCACCGAGCGGACCCTTCACTGACCACCGAGAGGAAGAGAGAAGACAAGAGAGAGGGAGAAAAACAGGGAAGGGTCTATAGAGTTGTACGAGAATGCGGTTGTCATCCTTTGATGTGTGAAGAGTGGTGTTTTACATATTTTCTTAACATCATAAAAAAAAATAAAATTTTCGTACCCTCAAAGGGAAACTTTTCTTGTAAAAAGACAAAAGGCATATTCTGAGGGGTTATTGTACCCTAAAACAGTTTTAATTAAATTATTCTGAAATTAATTTGGGAAAGTACGAGTTCAATTTTTTTAATTTTTATTTAAAACTTTACTATTCACGAAATAAATTAATTGTATTACCTGAAACGAAATTAAAGGAGACATTAAAAGTAAAAGACTTCTCGAAATTTCCACAAATGACTGGAAAGGGAGAAGAGATCAGTAGGGTGCCCGAAAAAATGTATGTTTTTGAAACTTGGAAAAGCCACCACTTAATTTCTTCCTTTCGGTATAAAAATTCTAACAAAAATTTTATTTTGTACAAAAAAAATTATTTAAAGGTTCCACTAGGCCGTCTTAGGACTGAAAATCAATTTTCTTGGTTTTCAATTTTCTTTAAATACAAATTTAAGGCTCAAAATTCTTTCAACCCTAAAAAGTATAAGTTTTTTATTAAGGAATAAGCTCTACATTTTATGAAACAAAAAAAAATTGTTTGGAAATATTATCGGGCGTAGAATACGAAAATTTGTCATTCCATTACAACAAATGATCTGAAATGGCACCTATACATTTTTTTCGTGGAATAATATGCACAGGATTTTTTTTTTTAACAATATAAATAGAATATCTTCCATGGGGAATAAATTAAAAATATTTATATGGGGTGACAGAAAAAAATCTTAAATTTCGAAATACACAAAAAAACACCTTTTTGTAGTTTAAAGATTCCTGTAGTACCTTAAAATATATTTTGACATATCATTTTATATTAATTTTTATTTTCAATAATTCGAGATTCAATAAAATCGATAAACAAAACGATAAGCAAAACTTATAAAAACGCAGAATTAATTAACTAACTCACATCTTTTTCAGGTAAATGATAAGTGAAAATACGTTTCAAAGTACTATAGAAATCTTTGAACTATAAAAAATGTGTATTTTTTGTAGAATTCGATATTCAAAATTTGTTTCTGTCACCTAGTATGAATATTACAAATTTATTCCTCATGGAGAATACACTCTTCATATTGTAGAAGAAATCCTGTACATATCATTCAAGGAAAAAAATGTTCAGGAGCTACATTAGACCATTAATTCTAATGATATGACAAATTTTCGTATTCTAAGCCTGATAATATCTTCAAACAATTTTTTTTGTTTTTTAAAATTCAGAGCTTATTCTGCAATGAATAGAAAATACTTTGAAAGGAGCAAAACTATTCTCAGCCAAAAAATTTGTATTTTTAAAAATTGAAAATTAAAAAATTCAATTTTTAGACCTGAAATGGCCTAGCGGAACCCCTAAACATTTTTTTCAAATAAAAAGAAATGTATGGCACTATTTTTCACTAAAATGAAGAAATTCAGGGGGTGGTGTTTGCAAAATTAAAAAGCACACATTTTTTGGGCATCCTAGGGATGAGTAGTACATCTCAATGAAAGGAAAATTGAAGATTAAAGACTTTTATTTATTTTTTCATTCACGTTTTCTCATTCAATTTTATTTTTTATATTAAATGTTAATTTAAATTGAATTTCCTAAAAATAAGGAACTACTGTCAAATGAATCATAGAATGAGAACTTCAAAGATATTAAGAGAAAAAGACTTCTTAAAATTTCCACAAAACACTGACTGGAAAGAGGAAAAAGATCAGTGGTGGATGTCAATGGAAGGGAGAATAAAAGACTAAGGGCTTCTATAATTTTTTATTTATTTTCTTTTGATTTTTCATAATTAATTTTAATCTTCAATTTTAAAAAATTTCACAAGGTTTTTCTCGCAAATGGTTGCTTTTTTGAAACGCTCCTTTGACGATTCGACAGAGCTAAGTAATAGCTCGAAAGTCTTTTCCTTTTTCTTTTTTAACTGAAAAATAAAAGAGTTATGCAACTCTTCTTGAGTTAAAATTGGCGTTTTTTGAAATACGCCGTTCCTTTCACAAGGTTTCCTTCGCAAACGGTCGCTTTTTTTAACGCTCCTGTCACGATTCAATAGAGCTAAGTAATAGCTCGAAAGTAATTTCTTGTTTTTTTCTTTTAACTTAAAAATAAAAGAGTTATGCAACTCTTTTTGAGTCAAAACCGGCGTTTCTTGAATTTCGCCGTCCCTTTCATAAAGATTTTCTCGCAAATGATTGTTTTTTTAAGCTCCTTTCACGACTCCATAGAGGTAAATAATAGCTCGAAAGCAATTTCTTCTTTTTTTCTTAATTCCAAAAGGAAAAAGTTATGCAACACTTTTTGAGTCAAAATCGGCGTTTTTTGAATAGCGTCGTTCTTTCACAAGGTCTTTCTCGCAAATGGTTGCTTTTTTTGAACGCTCTTATTTTCTCTTTAACTGAAAAATATAGAAGTTATGCAATTCTTTTTGAGTCAAAATTAGCGGTTTTTGAAATGCGCCGTTCTTATCACAAGGTTTTTCTCGCAAATGGTTGCTTTTTTGAATGCTCCTTTCACGAATCAATAGTACTAAGTAATAGCTCCAAAGTAATTTTTTTTTTCAACAGAAAAGTAAAAGTTATGCAACTCTTTTCCAGACAAAATCGGCATTTTTTGAAATACGTCGTTCCTTTCACAAGGTTTTTTTTCGCAAATGGTTGCTGTTTATGAACGCTCTCTTCACGATTCAATAGAGCTAAGTAATAGCTCGAAAGTAATTTTTTATTTTTTGTTTTAAATTAAATGTGATGAAGCTAGACAGATTTTGTCTCCTAAAAAAATCGAATTTTGGCACTCACGCCCTTGTGCCTCGAAACCTTTCACATGTCAATGAAGAGGAGAATCAAAGAATAAAGACTTTTAATAATAAATTATTTCTTCTTAATGGAAAGGAGAAGGGATCAGTCGTATATGTCAATAAACAGGAAAGTTGAAAACTAAAGACTTTTATTTATTTATTTTATTTACTTTTTTATTTATTTTCATTTTTTGTAATTAGTTTTAATTTCTAATTCTTGAAAAATAAAAAACCATTTTTAGATAAATCATAGAATGAGCATTTTTAAGATAATAAAAGGAATAGACTTCTCAAAATTTCAACAAAAGACTGGAAAGGGAAAGGGGATCAGTTGCACATATCAATAAAAAGAATAAATCAAGACTAAAGACTTTTATTTATTCATTATTTTTTTATTGATTTTTCATAAATTAAAAATGCTCATTTATTTATCATAAGCCTTGCCTTAGACCTTAGACCTCGAGGGCCTGTGGGCTTTGGTGGGACACCCTGGTAAATTGCACGGGAGGACCTGAGGACTTGGGCGATAGAAGGTATTGGAGGATAGAACGTAGTATCTCAATTCCAAATAGGTAAAGGTTTTATCTGAGAGTGTAGGTAAAAAGGTGGTTTCTTGTGTTACCTCTCTAAAAGGTGGTATCTGAGGATTACACCCTTAAAGGTGGTATCTGGGGTTTCCAATCTAAAACGTGATATTTGAGGATTCCACTCTGAAAGGTGGTATCTCTGGATTCCACTCTAATTCCATTCATTTTTTAAATGTAGATATAATAAGGTATCTTAATTAGCGCATCTTTTTAATTCCAATTCAATCCAATATTCTAAAGAGATGTAGTGAGATATTCCAAATGGATCGAAATGGAATGAAGTAAAATTCATTGATTAAGATACCTTTAGGGATTGGTGGAAGGAGGAGGGCAATATGCAGGAATGGATAGGGAGGCTTTGGAGGCCCTCATTGGAGGCTCTGCAGGCCCTCGTTGTAGATTCTACAGGATCTCGCAAGAGGCTCTGGAGGCCCTTGCAGGAGGCTCTGGAAGCCCTCGTAGGTGGTTCCGTAGGCCCTCGTAGGAGGCCCTGGAAGCCCTTGCAGGAGGTTCTGAAAGCCCTCGTGAGAAACTCTGGAGGCCATCGTGGAAGCTCTGGAAGCCCTCATAGGAGGCTCTGGAAGCCCTCGTAGGCGGCTCTGGAGGCCCTCGTTGGAGGCTGTGTAAGTCCTCGGGAGAGGCTCTGGAGGCCATCGTGGGAGGCTCTCGTAGGAGGCTCTAAAAGCCCTCGTAGGAGACTCCGGAGGCCCAAGCCGGATGTCCTGAAAGCCCTTGTAGGGGGCTGTGGAGTCCCTCGCAGGAAGCTCTGAAAGCCCTCGTAGGTGGCTCTAAAAGCCCTCGTGAGTGGCTCTGTAGGCCTTCGTAGAAGGCTCTGAAAGCCCTCGTAGGAGCTCTGGAGGCCCCTGTGAGATGCTAAGGAAATCATAGTGTGGGGCCCTTGTAGGAGGCTCTGGAATCCCTCATGGGAGACTCTGGAGGCCCTCGCAGAAAGCTCTTGAAACCCTCGTAGGTGGCTCCGGAGGCCCTCGTAGGAGGCTCTGCAAGCCCTCGTGAGAGCCTTTGGAGGCCATCGTGGGAGGTTCTAGAATCCCCTATAGGAGGCTCTGGAAGCCCTCGCAGGAGGCTCTGGAAACCTCGCAGGTAGCTCTAGAGGCCCTCGTAGGAGGCTCTAGAAGCCCATGTAGGAGGCTCTGCAAGCCCTCGTGGAAAGCTCTGTAGGTCATCGTTAGAGGTTCTGGAAGTCATCATGAGAGGCTCTGGAGGCCATCGTAGGAGGCTCTCGTAGGAGGCTCTAGAAGCCCTCGTAGGAGACTCTGGAAGCCCTCGCAGGATACTCTGAAAGCCCTTGTAGGAAACTCTGGAATCCCTCGCAGAAAGCTCTGGTGTCCCTCGCAGAAAGCTCTGGAATCCCTCGTAGGAGACTCTGGAGGCCCTCGTGGGCGGCTCTGGACGCCCTCGTAGGAGACTCTGGA
>JAUMHM010000079.1:257032-273480 GCA_032362435.1 Melikaiella ostensackeni | reverse complement strand
CCCCCCCCCCCCCCCACGCCTCCTGCCTTTTTCCAGCTCCCCTTCCCCTTGACAAGTTCGTACGTTTAGACTCGGCTTTTGTATAAACGTGCATAAACGTACGAACTGTCCGTATTTTTAGCCCGGCCGTATATCTGGAAGTAAACGTACGGACTTTCCGGACTTATAGACACTACCTTAGTTATAATCCAGGTGAAAATATCAACGATGAAATTTACCTGAAATTTTCACGCAAATTTCGTCTTGCCCGCCATAAAACTCCAATTGCTCATTAATATAATATATAGCAATATAGTACTTATTATATAATATACTTATAATATCAGAATACACATCGATTTTAGATCTTGTCTCAAGCCCATGAAGGGAGCGGCTAAACGCCCTGGCTGTTAAACAACCCACACCTAAATGTCCAGCGCCTAAGCTTCGCGGCGCCTAAACATCTTGGTGCCTAAACGTCCCGTGCCTAAACGGCGCAAAGTGGAAGGAAATGCACTTTTTTCGTTCAAAAATTTCTAGGCCTTCAATTTTGTTCGGATTTCCAATTATTTAAAAAAATCAAAGTGCATTATATTATAAAAAGCCTCACGGTCAGAAGTTTCGACTTTTCTTTTGTTTATTTACAACATATTCACACAAAGTATGGAAAAAGTGACATTTTTTACTTCACAACTTTTTACGCTTTAATAACTGCTCAGGTGAACTTTATATTATCTTGAATCAATGCCCGAAGTATCACAGAGTACAAATAAATTGCTTATTAGTTCATTCAATTATTATAAGCAAATTTTATAAACAAATTGGTCAATACTGTTATTATCGATAAAAAATATTCCTTCTGCTGAAACTGCTTCGTAATAATGTAAGAATGACATTTTATCATAAAAATAATTGATCAGTTAAAATAACCGTTGTTACAAGCAGTTTTTGTGACAAATATTTAAATTTGAGGTGTTTTCAAAATTGGGTTTCCCTTAATCGTCTGAATTACTGCAAATATTCCTAAAAATAAGACATGTTTGATGTAATTTGGTGAAATATAATAATTAAAATTTTTATAAATAAATTAAACAGATTCGAAATTTTGGTCCTTTTACGTAGAAAAAAAAACAATTTTTTGCACTGAAAATGATTTAAAAATCGTACCAATAACTGCTAGGTACAAAAATATGTTAGAAGAGAACAATAGCTATTGTTATAAATAATTCTTGTGAGAAAATATTGGAATTTGAGGTTTTTTCAAATTTTAATTTTCTTTAATCGCCGAAATAGCTACAGATATTCCTAAAACTGCGTATATATTCGATTGTATTTGCTAAAATATAACACGCTTTTAAGCAATTGAGATAAACAAATTCAATATTTTGGCAGTTCAACGCAGAGTAAAATCGGGGTTTCAATTAAAATAGCTTGAGAATGAATAATATCACTGTAAGGTAATATTGATTTAATGAAAAATATTTTGGAAATAACCTACCCATTTGGTAGACGAAACCCCGATTTTGCAAAGATTCTCGCTAGAAGACAATATTGGTACTGGATGCAGATAAATAAGTACTTACTTAAGAATTTTAGATTGTTTAAAGATTTCTTATTTCGTAATTTTTGTTGTCGTAGCCTTTGTGTGCTATATCTGTGTTAGTGGCAACACAAGAGAACTAAATGAATTCGAAGTAAATAAATGAAATTTCATAACAGAATTGCCTAACTTTTTGCAAGTAATTTATACTTTTAAGCTTTTTTCACATCATTGCGAATTCCTTGAACATTTTATGATTAATAACTTTATAAAATGAAAAATAGATGAGATGATACGCCCTTCGTAATATTAAGTATGACAAATTGTTCACAAAAATATTTAATAATACATTATCATTACTATTTGTGACTAACTTAGACTCTCAACTTAGTCTCAAACTATTTCAATAGAAATGACGATTTTCTTCCACGTTACACTGCCAAAATTTTGAGTTTGTTCATAAAGATTTGAATTCTTATATCTTACCAAATATTATAAAAGTTATATTATTTTTAGGAATATACGTAGCCTTACGGCAGTTAAAGGAAATTAAAATTTGAAAAAACGTCGGATTTAAATATTTTGCCACAAGACTTGTTTATAACAATGGTTATTGTTAATTTTTTAAATATTTTTATGAATTGAATTCACTCGTACAATAGCTTAGAATATTTTCAGTGTCAAAACATTTTTTCCTACGCGGAAGGGCCAGAATTTGGAATTCAAATCCAAATCTTGAATAACCTGAAATTTAAATATTTTGCCACAAAAATTAAATCAATGAGCAAATTATTTCTATTTTGTGAGTCTCCATGCATTGATGTATGCCAATATAAAGTTCACCTAAGCAGTTATTAGAGTGTAAAAAATTTTTAAGTAAAAAATCTCACTTTTTCCATATTTTGAGTAAAAATTCTAGTGTGCGGCGGCAACCAAACGACCGTGCCTAAACGTTACGTATCCCTCTGGAGGCCCTCGCGGAAGGCTTTGCCGGCCCTCGTAGGAGGCTCGGAAGACTCTGAAGGGACTCCTCAGACTTTCTGACACAGCGGCGGTGGCGGCAGGATCTTTTTACGATGGAAGAGATTTAAATAGGCTACGGAACATTTTTTTTGTAGGCGCATGTCCCCTAATTTTTCTAATTTTTCAATATTCATATGCTCATTTTGTAATAAACTTTCTGTTCAATTTTTAGTAAATCATTTGACAAATTGAAAAAATTTTCTTCTTTAGACAAGTAGAGATTCTCGGGCTATATTTAAAAATACTATTGAAATGAAACGCCAAAATGACCCTTATTTTGGTATAGAGTCCTCCAAAATGTTAATTAAAAATGGCTATAGAAGAGATACATTTTCCAGTGGCTTTAGTGCTGCCACGATGAGGGCGTTTCATCATATGTATGGAAGTCAACAAAGTGTCGGTGAGGCCTCTTGCAATAAAGTCGGGTCGCAAAAGCGATCGTCTGCTCTTGCCGAGCTTGAAAATCGCACGTCTGGATAATGTATACCGGCCCTATCTCGCGCCGCGATATATCGTTCGTAGTCCTGTCTTCGTCCCGCGCCTGCCTGCAGAGCAGGTCCTCAAATGACTCACGCAAAAGTAAATTATACATTGAAAGGGTTTAATATAATGAAATGTTCCATATGCATGAGCAGCCGACCTGACGCTTTGCCCACTACGGGTCCTCGCGTTTCTCCGCGCTTCCCAGTAGCGTAAAGTTTAGACCAATGGGCCCACCATGAAAGCTTCTGCTATCAAAATCCATTGAGAGACGTTTATTGTCGAGCCAATTAAACGATATTCAGATATTTCCTACCTTCGAGTAAGAACATTTACATCCAACAACACCAAATAAATTCGCGGAAATATATTTATTTAGTTTCTTCAATTTATCTAACTTTACCTTAATCAGAGTGATATCAAAATACTTTGAACTGACTCACATCTTCGATTGTGTGAAATATTTGAAGTTCTCTCTAAATTTCTTGGAGTGAAACTTCATTCGTCTGTAGTAAAACTTCACTCAGCTTGAGTGAAACTTCATTCGTCTGGAGTAAAACTTCACGCAGCTTGAGTGAAACTTCATTCATCTGTAGTAAAACTTCACTCAGCTTGAATGAAACTTCATTCATCTGGAGTAAAACTTCACTCCAAGAATTTTAGAGAGTGAAGTGACGGACCATAGAGTCATTGGCAAAATTTCAATAATTTCACATCATAAGAAAAAATTTCTCATGAATTTCTAACTTACCTGTATACCTGCATGAATTTCGAAATGCTAATAAATTTCAGTTCCTGACCTCCATTCTTGGAGCAGAACACAATCATGTCGTCTGCACACGTTTTTATGTTTTTTTGCACGATCTATTGTATTTTTTAACTCAACAACATTCAAATTATAACAATGGATCAATAAAATATAGAAAAATAATAATATGTGTATAATACCGTTTAACTGCAATAGTCATACAATAATTTCAAAATTGAAATGTTCTGTTCTTATACACTAAAAAAAAAACTTTTTTTACGACTATAACTCTGAGTAAAAACCTGATCTTACTATTTTTCACGATACTCACGTTTCCGCATATATGAAAAATGTCAATTTATAAATTTTTGTATTGTTAAAATCCTATCTTATTATTACAGACTGATAATCCTTTACATGTATATTTTTGTACATCCGAAAACACTTTAACATTATGGAACAATTGTAACAAAAGAGAAATGTTCAACATGCGGTATGCCTCCTATTCTTATAAAGTCTTTAAAAAAGAATAGCTACGATGTTAATTTATGTTACTTTCTCTGTATTTTAAGTCCTGATGAAGTCGTGATTCATAACGAAATGCATAGACAATTCTCGATTAAACTCAGTTGTATTATTTAAATTCTAGATTTCTAGACCTAAGGCCAAAACAAAACACAGTCTATATAGTTGTCAACTGTTTGCGACATTTTCATCCAATTTTGTATTTAAAAAAAGCTATATATGTATATAATATATAACAAAAATTATTTAAAATTCCTTGAGGACATAATTTTAATTTGAGCTCCCTTGAGAAATTACGTTAACTAAACATTTGAGTTTGTGAATATAAATAGAACACTTCAATTTTCATCAATATTAACGATATAGAAAATATTTTCTACAATGAAAATTGATACATGCAATTTACATTTTACATTTCTAATAAATGTTCATTTAATCAATTTTAGTTTGAATAAAAGTTTATGAATTGGGGTCGGCATGAAAAAAGTGAAAACAAATTTTTTTAAATCAGTTAAGAGCTCGTGTTATCTTTGTTTTATTTGAAAATTCAAATTTTGGAAAATAAAAAAAATGCCCTATTGGTTAAAACTTATAGCTAACTTTTTATAGTTTACAGTTTTGACTAGCGAGCAAACATAAGAAATTCGAAATTACAAAAAAGAAATTGTACTTAACTTAAAATTTTTTGAATTTTTTCTGAAAAACATGTCTTTTTATTGAGTCATATACACACATTTTGGAAAAAGTTGAATATTTTGAACATGAAATTTCTTCAGCTTGAACCAAAAAAACATGTTATCATTTTGCTTTTTCGGAAGAAAAATTGGCGCCATTAAGGAATTTTTTTCGCCATTTTTTGAACTTCTTAAACACAACGAAAAACTTTTTTTTCATGGAAGTCAAATCACAACAATTTTTTGTTTGCTTCAAGCTGAAAAAACTTCAGGTTCGAAATACTTAAATATTTCCAAAAAAGTGTGCATGTTTTGTGCACATTTTCAAAAATATTCACATTTCTTTATTTATTTTATTTTTGATTATTGTTCACTAGCAAAAACTGTACATATAAGCATTTCGCCATATTTCTTGAACTAATAGGAATTTTTTAAAATTTTAAATAAAAAAAGAGAATAGATATTTACACGAAGCCAAAATTTTGAGTTCAAAAAATTATTTTTCTTTATAAAACAATTACTTTCAGCTTTGTATCGTGACCGAAATTTTTATTATGTTTCTTGTTAATTTTTGAACCAAAATAAACAAGAAAAAGTTTCGTTTAATTTGGACAAAAGTAATTAACATTCTTTCCTGATTCCTTGGTTTGAAATTCAACTTGGAAAATAATGAAAATTAGGAGCACGAAACAAAGACGATAGGAGTAGTAACTGTTCAGAAATAATTTATCAATTCCGAAATTTTGCTTCGTAAAAAGGCCCCCTCCAATTAAACATGTAATTTATTTTCTTACAAATACTACTAACATTTGAGAAAGTTTGAAATTGATTCGAATTTTCTATTAGTTTTTATATCAAACTGCAATACCGATGGGACGGATCTCGAAACTTTCAGGACAGAAATTCCTATCTCATGACTTGTGAACCATGGTTAAGGTCAGACAGTATAGCGACTTCTCTGCTGCTATCAAGTGCCAAATTCTCAGTCACGAAAAATATGTTTTGATTCATTCTCGATAAGTATAATTATTTTAAAAATGAAAAGAATAAAGCTTATTTTCCCAATAACAATTTGGTTTATTCAGAAAAACCCAAGCTAATCCACTCATTACAGATAAAAATTCAGCTAAGCACTATGCTATACTGTGATTCTGAAATTAACTACCCTTATTTTGTACACAATTCTAATTTAGAGAAAACATGATCACTATCCTCTAACTTTGAGGCTTCTTTCTATATTCTTTTGTCTTTTTGTAATTTTATAAGGTAATTCTACAGAGTCCTCAATTTATTTCAATATTATATGCAGTTGGCATTGGATCACTACTTAATAATCACTCCTTAATGATATCCAGATCTTAAAACCCTATTTACGATCGATGTATATAATTCTTTACCAATATGCAAATCCTGGGCTAACGTATAATTACCAAACACGAAATACTATAAAATAACGTCTCGTAAAATAAGATGTAACTGTTCGTACTGAATTCACTATGATCTAGATAATACCAAATTAAAATCGTCCGTTAATTATGGGCTAAGCAGCCATTAATAACTCATACAAAGAATAAAGTTCGTAAACTAGCACTTCGAAATATAACACTCTTTTCACATGAAATCTAGTCCTTAAATTCTGCCCTAATCAGTTTTTCAAAGTCTTTGAGTAGTTTCATACACCCAAGCTTAATAAACACTTTTCTAAAATCATCACTTTTTACTATAAATGATAGTTATCACCAGAACGGTTTTCGTACCTCACAATTCAGTTAACCCCTAGTATACAAGAAGGGAGTCGCCTATGCACACGCTGGGTTACCTCATGGGTAATGACAAATAGTACGAACGTGAATAAAAATCAGTTCATGTAATTTGCCAAAGAAAATCTGATCTAAAATTTATATCTGTTATAACCCGATAATCATCTATTCGAGTGTAAGTAGTAATCTCTACTTTCTTAGCCAGATTCGGAAAAATGTTCCGGTCAGCCCATAAGCAGTTATTCTGCCTTATAGCTTAATTTATTTGTAGTTGTATGATACCTGAACCGGTCAGTGAAAGGAAAGTTTCACGCCGCTTGGCAACATACAGAATACAAAAGTCAATGTACAAATAAATGATTTTATCTCAGCAAATCAATATCTTAAATACAATTCAAATCTTTTTTCTTTCTCTCAATTTATTTAAAATTCAAATGATGATCCCCATTTATTTTTATCTTTAATGAAATTCGCGTACAAGGGAAATTCATAAATTCATACAAACGTGCTCGAAGAATGTAAGAAAGTCTCTCGAAGAAAGATAGTCTTTTTATAGACCAGGTCCTGGAGAAGCCCTCCAGGTTGCTGGTAAAAGATGTCTCTTTATAGTATTAACTGGAGTAAATTCCCAGTTATTACTCTTCGTGGAGAAGATGGATGTGGCCAGTGGTGGGAGGCTTAGCTTCCAGTTGCCCACAAGCTTCTCTCCGGAGATCCTCGATCTAGGAAAGCAGGTTTCTTTCTTCCCGTTCTCGGTTGCGTAAGTAACTCCCTAGACTTCGCGATCTCTCGCGTCCCCACTCATGCTCTGTTATGTCATAGTGGGAGTCACTTGCGCTTGCGCTCTGGCTTTTCTATCTGTGTGTGACAACTTCACAGGGCCTCTTCACTCGTACTTTCCACAATACTGCTTTTTGCGGTAGAGTCCTTTTTACGCCATTCTTCTGTAGTCTCAGTCGGGAGAGCATTATCTACAATGTCTAACACACGAAGTTCAGTAAGTAATAATCTCACTCGAAACTCCCACACCATTTTTTTTACTAATAAAAGTCCGCGTGTTGCGTTTACTTTGTTTCTTATCCATTCATGTAAACTACTTGCGAACTGATAAAAATTCAATCCGTCTAGACGCGATGAACTGGGCCCATAACCTAATGGTTTAAGGGCTTAAATAAATGATACAAATTATAGACCGCTTAGAATACTGCTTCTTATTCCAAGAAGACTTATGTGAGACTGATCTGGAAAACATATATGATGATTCCAAACGATTCTATACGACAAAGAAGGATCACCCGGATGTATATCTTATCTCGATGTTTATTGAATAAGACTTGGCCAGTCGACTGAGCCTCAATTCTAGGTATATGAATCAGTTCTTCATACTAAATCTCAATATTAAAATTCGCTTTTTGCTCTATCATTATGGAATATTTCTAACATGAAGCAAAGACAATTTTGTATAGTATGGGATAGAAAATCAGTGAAGTGCGGAAATCAGAGCATAATGAAGGTCGACCTTGAAGGTAGTTATATCGGAAACCGTTATGATCCAGGAACCTATAATACAGGAAAATAATACAGTAAATTTCATCTTTACTTTTTTCTGTGTTTATAATGTTATGAGAAGATAAAGCAGAGACAATTTTGTGAAGTATGTGATAGAAAAGCAATGAAGCACGGAAATCAGAGCATAATAGAGGTCGACCCTGAAGGTAGTTATATCGGAAAACGTTATGATCCAGGAACCTATAATACAGGAGTGCGAGGGAAAATGAAGCGCCGTCGGCGGTCTCGAACGGGATTGTAGTGCGGATGGTGCGGATAGCTTAGTTGCCAGGGGACGAGTGGAAAGCATCAAAAGCAATGTTTGGTGACGCTATAATGAAATGAATTTATGCAGAGCCGTAATGCCTGAATATTTAGCAACCCTCTTCTGGTTCTGTTTCTGGTCTGGCTTGGTCGTCATTTCGTCGTCCATATCACATACTCTCCTCGCTAAATTCACGTATGTCACTTTCCAAATGGACCCGAAAAATAACAAAGTGCGCTATCCATAAATATCATTCGCCTCCCTTCTATCAGTCACAAAGAAATGGAATAAACTCTTTCACACATTTTCTTTTTCACTACCAAAAACATTAACTTTCCTTCTTCCATGATTACCTTTTTAGGGTTTCGTAGCCCCGGGCATGAGCCCTTCTTTTTCGGAGGCGCCCACCGTCTACACTTTCTAATTCCTTCTAGGGAAGTATATATTTTTTGAAACCATTCTTCAAGTACACTTGAATAAGAAGGAACAGATTCTCTTCAATCAGAAAATGTACCTTTCTTTTGTATCGTTCTTTGTCGAATGATCGTGGATCAGCCTCGATCGATGTGTAAAACTAACAAGCTGCGTGAATAATAAATGCGCAATTAACAAGGACGACAGACGAGCGATTTTAAATGAAATTCACGATCGTGATCGATATGTCCTGGTGCGTTGTCAGGGGCTAATAGGCTGGAAATAATTGGCGCAATAAATAAGTCATTATCGGTGCCTCCGCCAGATTATTTAATCAATGAAGAAGGGCCCTTCCTTCCGATCCTTTCCCATTTCCATATAATCGTCGTCCTTTGCGCGGCGCCCGGTTCACGTGTATATTAATATCCCAGATGCACGCGAGACGCCGAAATATTTTAATCATGGCTAATTGGAGAGTAATAATGGAGTTCCGCTATTCGCTGAGGCACTCGGACTGCCCGAAGTTCCTTTGCATTCTCACCGGAAGTCGACGCAATGCTTCGGCGAGGGTTCGTGGTCTACGGCATAGAATTCGGGCAATGCAGTGGAGTCTTGGTCTACTGCTTAGAAATCGCGAAAACTTTATTAATATTTATTATTAATGATAAACGGAAGTGCTCTCTCTGAATCTGTAAGATTTCGCTCTTATGAAATAGCTGGAAAAGGGTTCCTGAAGGTAGACAGTAAAACTCGGACGGTAAAACAGGTTAAGAGATTACGTCAGTAACTTTGTTCCACCGACTGAGGCTATTTTGGAACATGCTAATTTTTTATGCCTAGAATCGTTATGGTGAAGTGTTCAAATTTGGCGCCTGGCCCAAATATAGTTAAGAATATTGCACATAGAGTGCGTAAAATGTCAGTAGTACGTATTTCATCTGGATGCAGAGAAAAATTTATAAGTGCGTAGAAATTCGTCGACGGAGCTGAAGAGTCCGTGATAGATTAAGTTCCACCTCGTTTGTGAAGCATTTTATTGTAAATTAGTTCTGATGATATACACGCAGATCGCTAACTTTTTACTATATAAAACCTTTTATTCTATAAAAAAAATTTGTATACATTTCTTAGGGTAACTAGTACATACTATTTTCCAGTCAAACTAAGTGATAATAAGAACGGAAATTTTTCAGTTATAAAAAAAAATGGTATAGATTTCTTAAGGTTACCAAGTTACAGTTGTCAATGATTTGACAATTAATTTTGAAAAAAAAAACCGAGCGCGGAACACGAGGTAAATATATTACTGAGCGCGAAGCGCGTGATCCGACAGACGCGCGTCCTCGGCACCCTCAAACTTGTGAGCGAAGCGTACCGCGCGTGTTGAGAATGTGCCCGCACAGCGCAGTGGGCAGATTTTTTTATTTGTGAATGTTTGCCCCTGTAAGCTATCTAAGTATTGCCCCTGCACCGTGCAGCCGTCTTTACAGAGCCGCGAACGGGCCTCAGCACCAGGCGTGTGTAAAACGCGCAGTCGCAGTATCTCCCACCCACTCAAACATCGCGAGAGGGGATACGCGACTTCGAAAAATCGAGAAGGCTAGATGGTGGTCCCGAAACCGGCATTGGGGGGCTCGCTGACAAGCGAGAGGGATCCAGGGTCCCTTCAGGCTGTGGTCACTAATATAGACAACCGTGAAGATACAATTCTGATCCTGTTTTGCGGGCTCGTTAAATGACTCTCGCTCTTTTCCTCCTGTACGTCGCTTAGCGGCCATACTTTGATCTATCTCTCTTACTCCTTCGCTGTTTACTGAACGTCAGCTGTTAAATTATTTGTCAAATGTTTTGTCAAATGCTTTCAAATATACCTGCTTTATCTTTGGTTTTTCCTTATAACAATTTTTTATACAAAAACCAATCGAAAAAACAAGCAGAAATACATAAATAATTATTTAACTAATTATTAATGTATTTCTATTTGTTTTTCTAGTGGTTTCTTCAATTTATTGATTTTTTTAATTAGTTCATCTAAAAATCATCTAGATATAATCTCAAGAATCTTTTGTATTATCTTGAAAACCTGCGGGCTTGTTTGATGGCGCCACCGTCGACTATACGTCTAAAGTTCTAAAGCATTGAGTGAGCACAGCCTGGGTGCCTTGAGGCAGGCCAAGGAGTCTACTCCTGCAACCAAGTTTCGATCTGCCCTAGCTTACCCTACAGGCGAACAGGCTAGAGAGTCTACTCTCGACACCGAGTACGAGTGCGGTAAGCGTAGAGGCCTCCTGTTCGAAATTTTGCATCTTGTCACTCTGACTTAGATTTATTTTACCAGATTCCTCATAGCGGAGGCGAACGTGCTAGAGAGTCTACTCTCGAAACCTAGTACATAACCTATAAAGAAATTCGTATTCTAAAAGTACTCGAATTGATAAAACCTTCGAGAATTTTTGTATTTTGAGATAAACAGAATAAATGATTTTTTCAATTGAGCTGCGAAAAACTCAACTTGTTCCAGAGAATCAGAGAGAAATAAAGAGAGCGATTGAGACTATCGAATTCCGTAGAATTCGAGCACTTTGACAAGAAGGGTATAGAAATAGAGATATCTCTGCATGATTTTTATCAAATATAAAAATATATATTATATAGAAAAAGAATAAGGTCGGCAAATCAGAAATACCTTTTACTGCGAATAGAGAATACAAAGATAGTGAGATATACGTGTCATAGGCGTAGATAGAAATAGGGCAAAAACTAAAAATTATCCTGTGTGGAATTTAGAATATCTTTAAATATCAGAAAGAGTATCTCAATTGAGTTTTATCTTCATATTATTTTATAGTTGAAATAAATCACTGAATTCATGCGATTCGTCGAAAATTTTCGGGAAACGGTAAATGGAGGGACGTTAAATTGAGGTTCCAGTGTATTTTTAATGAAATAATTTTTGCGAATGACCAGATTTTTCGAGTGAATTTCTACTGGACACGAAAAGCAGTTTATAAGAGACAAACTGGCTGTCTGTAACAAAGCAGCGGTAAATCAGCAAACGTAGCATTTCGTGATTCTCGTTCCTCGTCTAAATCATCCGGCCATATGATATAACCTAAGCTTTCTTACACGAGCAGACAGTAGTTTCCTTCCTTTAATAATTTTTCCGAAATTATGGAATAATAACCGGTCCGCGTCGCGTATAATATCTCTATATTTCAAAGGCCATTAGTTTATAATCAACACGTCTCGCGGCCAACGGACTCCGTCCGATTCTGAAATACGTCGTGTCTCGGCACCACTCGCCGAACCGCCCCTCTTTTGAATATTACTATGTCTAAGCGCTTAAGAACATGCGAGGCTACTCGAAGCACACACCTTGCATGTGCATTTTCTCCAAAAATATTATTTGCATAAAGTATTATCGGATTGATCATTTTTCCTAAAAGAATGTCATATTTCTTTTTCAAAAGTCAGTTTTCATTCGAACTAAAAATGGAATGCTAAGAGGCGGAGAAGCGAAGCTAAGCAGGTAGCGGGCTGGGCGAACTAACGTGCACTGATATGATTGGAGCGCGCGCCCCAAATTTTTCCGCGGAGTGGGGAAAGCCTCGAGAGCAAAGCGAGGCGGCAGGCGTCTTAACTTAAATATAGGCTTCTTGATCTGGCAATAATATAATTTGCTAGATCATTTATTGAGTAATTGTAACTTGAATAATCAGTTTCTTAACCTAATCTGTGCTATCATTCGCGATATTTCTTCAAGTCTGTTCCAGTCTTTAAAAATTAAACTTGTTATTATAAATGTGATGTCGTAACTTCTTGACGTAATTGGTCTCAGCTTTATTTTTCATGGTTAAAACCATAAATATTGGCGGCAGGAGACCGACTGACGATATAGGTCCAAATTCGCATGAATCTGATATCTTTCATCATAAATGATGAGAATGTCAAAAAATAATACACGAATAAATAAATGTCTTTTGTTTTTGATTCTCTTTCTTATTAGTATGTGCTACTGGCCCCCTTCTCCTTTCCAGTCTTTTGTGAAAATTTGGCAAGTCCTTTCTTTTTAATATCTTCAAAATTCTCACTCTATGACTCATATGAATGAGATTCTAAATTGAAAAAAAAATAATTAAAATTAATTTTAAAAATTCAACAGTAAATAAAAAAAATGAATAGAAGTCTTTAGTTTTCAATTTTTCTTTTTCATTGACATATATTACTCACCCCGTTTCCCTTCCAGACTTTTGTGGAAACTTTGAGAAGACTTTTCCTTTCAATGTCTTCAAAATTATCATTATATGACTTATTTTGGAGAGATTTTGAATTTTTTAAAAATTTAATTGAAATTAGTTCTAAAAAATCAACAGTGAATAAAAAAAATGAATAAAAATCTTTATTTTTCAATTTTTCTTTTTCATTGACATTACTAATGATCCCCTTCTTCTTTTCAGTCTTTTGTGGAAATTTTTGGAAGCCTTTTCCTATTAACTTCAAAATTCTTATTCTATAGTTTATTTAAAATTGGTTGAGAAACATTGAATTATTTTTTATATTATATATATGGTTATTCAAAGATAAGTGTAAATTATTGTCTTACTTCGAAGGAAATGTCTAAGATAAGTAAATGGGAATTTTTAAAAAAATTAATAAAACTAAATAAATGAATAGACGTCTTTAGTCTTCAATTCTTCTTTTTATTGACATGCACTACAAATCTCCTTCTTCTTTCTAGCGTTTTGAGAAAATTTTTTAAAAACTTTTCCTTTTAATGCCTCAAAATTATCATTCTATGATTTATTTGAAAGTGGGATTTGATTTGAAAAATTCTATTTGAATTTAAATCAGTTGTAAATAAATGAAAGCAATTAAAAGATAAATAAATTTAAGTCTTTAGTCTTCAAGTTTCCTTTTCATTGGGATATACGAGTACTACTGGCCTCGTTTTTTCTTCTAGTGTTTTGTGGAAATTTCGAGAAGTCTTTTCATTTATTATCTTCAAAATTCTCATTCTATGATTCATTTGATAATGGTTCTTAATTTTTTTAAATTAAATTTAAATTTGCATTAATTGTAAAAAATAAAAGTAAATGGAAAAAGTAATTTGAAAATGAATAAATAAAAATCTTTAGACTACGGTTCCCTTGTCCCTTTTCACTGACATGTTATAAAGATCCCCCCCCCCTTTCCAGTGTTTTGTGGAAATTTTGAGAAGAATTTGTATTTTATTATTTTCAAAATTATCATTCTGTGATTTATTTGAACATGGTTTTTGATTTTAAAAATCAAATTCAAATTTAAACTCATTATAAAGAAATGAAAGTAAATAAAAAGTAGTAATAAAAAAAAGTCATTAGTCATCAATTTTCCTTTTCATTAACATATACTACTGTCCTCATTTCCCCTTCCAGTGTCTTGTGGGAATTTTGAGGAGACTTTTCTATTTAATATCTTCAAAATTCTCATTCTTTGATTTACTTGATAATGGTTTAATTTTTTAAAAATTAAATTTAAATTTAAGTTGATTGTAAAAAAAATGAGAGTAAATACAAAAAGTAATTTAAAAATAAATAAATAAAAGTCTTTAGTCTACGGATTCCCTCTCCCTTTTCATTGACATGTTATAAAGATTCTCTTTCCAGTGTTTTGCGGAAATTTTGAGAAGAATTTGTCTTTTAATATTTTCTAAATTATCATTCTGTGATATGTTTGAACGTGGTTCTTGATTTAAAAAATCAAATTTACATTTGAATTCATTATAAAAAAATGAAAGTAAATAAAAAGAAGTAATTAAAAAAAGACTTTAGTCTTCAATTTTCCTTTTCATTAACATGTACTACTGTCCTCGTTCCCCCTTCCAGTGTCTTGTGCAAATTTTGAGAAGTCTTTTCCTTTCAATATCTTTGAAATTCTCATTCTATGATTTATTTGATAATGGTTTTTAGTTTTCAAAAAATTAAATTTGAATTTAAATTAATCGTAAAGAATAAAAGTAAATAGAAAATGTAATTTAAAAATAAATAAATAAAAGTCTTTAGTCTACGGATCACCTCCCCCTTTTCATTTACATATTATAAAGATTCCCTTCCCCTTTCCAGTGTTTTGTGGAAATTTTTAGAAGAATTTTCCTTTTAATATCCCCAAAATTATCATTCTATGATTTATTTGAACGTGGTTTTCAATTTAAAAACTCGAATTAAAATTTAAACTCATTATAAAAAAATAAAAGTAAATAAAAAAAGTAATTAAAAAAAGTCTTTTGTCTTCAATTTTCCTTTTCATTACCATGTACTACTGTCCTCGTTTCTCCTTCCAGTGTTTTGTGAAAATCTCGAGGAGTCTTTTCCTTTTAATATCTCCAAAATTTTCATTCTATGATTTTTTTGAAATCGGTGGAGATAAATTGATTCATTTTTGATATTATATACATAGCTATTTAAAGATAAATATAAGCGATTGCCTAAGTTTGAATGGAAGGTCTACGATAAATAAATGAAAATTTTCAATTGAAAAAATGAAAGTAAGAAAAGAATAAATAAACTTTAGTCTTTAATTTAGTCTTTAGACTTTAGAAGACTTCAGTCTTAAATTCTCCTTTTCACTGATATGTACTACAGATACAGCTCCCTATTCCAGTGTTTCGTGGAAATTTTGAGAAGTTTTATCGTTTTAATATCTAAGAAGTTCTAATTCTATTAATTATTTGAAAGTGGTTTTCAATTTTTTTATATTGAAATTAATTAGAAAAGAATAAAAGTGAATAAAAAAATTGTAAATAAGAAGATGTCTTTATTCTTCAATTTTTGTTTTTATTTACGCTTCCCCTCTTGAGTATTTTGCTGACTCTTTTAGAAGTCTTTTTCTTTTAATACCATATCTTCAAAACTCTCATTCTATGATTTATTTGAAAGTGGATCAGAAAAAGTGATTTATTTTTGATATGCTGTAGATAGTTGTTTGAAGATAACTGTAAACTATTGTATAAAATGTAAATTTTTAATTCATATTATTGTCTTAATCGTTGATACTATTTATGTTACAGTGTTTGACAATTTCTATTCATTTTTCGGATGGTGAAAAGTTCATTTGATCCTCCGACATAGTATTCGCACTAAAATATTTTTTATTTTTAAAATGATTCAAAATAAATAAGCCGCATAGCGAGATTCATGTTTTTCAGGCTTCACAAAGACCTATCCACTCCAAAAACCCTCCTCCTTAATTATAAGCCTCAACCCTTGAATTAATACCGATTCATCATGATCCCCAACGACCTGAAATTAATTACCCAAAACTCCAAATGAAAAAAAATGCAACCTCTCAAAGCTGGACCTCAATTACAATTTTGAAACCGTCGTACTAAGCGAATTGAGTCATTTGCATGGCAAGTGTCCGCGCGTCGTCCATCGTTCCGTCCTAACCAATAATCGGAGAACTCGGAGCGCGGCTCGTCTATCGGTCAGACATCGCTATTGACTAATGACAAAAC
>JAUMHM010000079.1:241526-251692 GCA_032362435.1 Melikaiella ostensackeni | reverse complement strand
CTGCAATGTTCACGAAACGTCGGCAAGATTCGTAGTTTTGCACACGATTGAAACCCGAAACACTTCTTTTCATCATATTAAATGGTTCTTTAATAGTCCCAAATAAAATACACCAAGATATATCAAAGACAGCTGAGATTTTTTTGACACTATATACAATAATATAATACAATGTTAATATTCCCGAAGGTCGCGAAATATTTTCACTGTATGCAGAATCCATTTTCACAAATGTATCACATGATTTTTTTGTTAAAGCAGTTAGAAGAAACTGGAATAAATCAGAGACAATACAAAACTACTCCTATATTATTTATTTCAATCACTAGACTTCTGCCTTAAAAATGCATATTGTACTTTCCAAGGAAAATTTTATAAGCGAAGTTATAGTTTACCTATGGGCTCTCCTATATCTGCTGCTATTTCCGAATTGATAATGAAAAATTTGAAGAGCGAGGCTCTCCTCCATCACGCGTTGTCTAAACACTTATTCTTCTCCAGATATATGGACGACTTTTGTCTTGCTTACCAAAAGATGAGATTAACGGTTTGATGGATATTTTCAAAAAATATCACAGTCGATTATAATTTACACGAGAAAAAAAAATAGATAGAACCATCTGCTACTTGGATGTTAGTATCGCATATTGTATTGGCCAGATCACCACCAACTGGTACATAAAACCAACATGATCGGGCCGTTATACTAATTTCAACTCCATCACCTTTCCACCTTATGAAGTTAGTGTAATTAACATTCTCGTTGAAAGGGCTATAAAACTTTCTCAGACATCTTTTCGTCAAGAAATTTGAAACTGATAACAGTCATATTAACAGTACGAACAATCTTCAAGATAAGAATTTAAATCTTGATAGATTAATATTATAGTATTTTTTTATTTTTATTTATTTTTTTCATTTTTTTTTTTATTATATATATATATATATTATTTTTTATTTTTTTTATTATTGAAAATGATAATCTTATTAATTTACGAAACATTTTTACAAATTTTTACGTTACATGCATTATAGCTCACTTCCCATCCACGCGTCGTTTATGATCACATGAGTGTTTTGTGCTACCTCTCTTTGCCTGTAGGGTGGCATAGAATAAACACGTGCTCCATAAACATCAACTATTTTATCAACTACATTAATAATATGTCCGTCCTACAGACGGAGTCAGGTTTAAAAATGTTTTAATTTTAAACTCTATATCAACACATCTAAAAAACCTTTTGATCTTCAATTATAATTATCAACTGATCAAAAAACGTCTTGCTTTGGTACATAGGAAGAAAGTTTTATTTCACCGGGATAATGCCAGACCCCATACAACAATACTAGTCACTGAAACTTATGCCTTATCCACCATATTCTCCGAATTTAGCACCGTCTGATCACCACTTGTTTCGAAGCCTAGGAAGTTTTCTCACAGAAAAAAATTTAGTTCGACAAAAGACTCAAAAAAAGCAGCGTACAAGTATTTTTCTTCCAAACCCAAGTCTTTTTACAAACAAGGCATCCATACGTTGTTGAAGAGATGGCAATTAGTTATAGATAACGATGACAAATATATAATTGATTGACTGCATACACTCTGTCTTTTGTTTACTTTTGAATTGTTGAAAAATACGCATGAACTTATGGAGTGACCAATATAATAAGTTAAGCAGAAAATTTTATACTCGAATAATACAGAAGGTCAAACCCAATTGGATTGTATTTAATACGCGATTTGTTTAATAACTTACTCGCCAATATTTTGTCTGATTTTTTCACTCTCTCATTTATTTTTTCTTCAAATGTAATTTCATTCAAAAACCAATCTATTTATATTTCTCTTTTAATTAAAAATGAGGAAATTGAGTTGAATATTTTAAATTGGAACGCAAGAGCAAATGGGTTTAATTCCGCTGGTGGAAGTTAATACACAAGGGGAGACAAGAGGTCTGCAGTCTAATGCTATCGATTTTAGTGCTTAGCATAATGAGGACAGTCGGTGGCAGATAACGCTATGTTGGAAATGGAAGTATTCGATTACGTAGTCAAAGAAGGGTTTCGCCCTCTATCAGAAGGGTTCTCCCCCGATGCAACACTGGTTTATCGTCGAGCCACAGTCACTGCGAAGAGAATTTCATGACATAACTTCAACAGTCACAATAAATCGTTCATATTTCACGTACCTTTTCACATCTTTATTCACATTGTTCCGATCTGCCTCATCATGTTGCTACTCACTTCATTACCCCTTATCATTTTTCGTCTTCAAAAATTCACATTGAAAATTTAATATCTGATTCTAAAAGAATGTAATTAGAATCTCATCCTCGATAGAGAGAGAAAATGGACACATACCTGGAAGACGAGGGATCGGTTCTAGACTACGTAATTTACATGGAAAAGGAGGAAAAGTGTCCGGAAAAAAAAGTCAAAGTTGAGGTGAGAATAGAATCAGACCATCTTCCAGTAACTTTTAGCATGCATTTAGAGGAAGGAGGAAAATGAGTAGGACAGACGGAGGTCTTGGAGGAGGCTTGAAGAGTGTGACTGGAAAGGGGTGAAAAGAGTAGAAATGACTATCAAAGTTGGTAAATTAAGAAATTAAAAAATAAGGGAAAAAGGAGTTTGGCGAAGAGTGCGCTATCCAGAGGAAAAAGGTGTGGGTAAGTCTGAAGAAGAATCTGAAAATTGAAACAAACAGGCAGAAGTTCAGGCTACAGCAAGAAAAGAGAAAACTCAGAAGAATATTTAGAAAGAATAAAAAGGAGGAAAGGGAAGCGTTCTTACAGAAAGTAGAAAAAAGTAGGGATATGAGCAGCTTCTGGAGTGCAATAAGAGGATTCAGGTCCAGGAGGAATAAGAGGAAAGTTTCAGGAATAGGAAAAGAAAAGTGAAAAACCCACTTCGAAAATCTGTTAAAAGCAGATAAATGGTCGCTCAGAAATAACCAGAATGTGGTTGAGGATAATCAGGAAACAGAAAAATTGAGCGACGAGGAACATCTAGAAAAATCACAGGATGATACTAAAAAGGCAAGAGAAACTGTAGAGGATGAGCTGAATAACGAAACAACACTAGAGGAGATAGTGAAAACTATGACTGGAGACCATATCTTTGTGTAAATTCGTTGATTAATGAAAAATTGAAAAGGAAAAGGGACAAGTTGTATGTCGCGTTCATAGATTTCAAGAAGGCGTTCGACGCAGTTGAGAGGGATCTTCTTTTCAATAAACTTAGCAAAATGGGTATGAGAGGGAAAATGCTAGCAATGTTTGAAACAATATACAAGGAAACAGTCAATCAGGTGTTCACAGCAGGGTCACTGTCGGACAGTTTCAGAAGAAGAGGGGCACGACAAGGATGCCCACTGAGTCCTTCTCTATTCAATTTCTGGTAGAGTAGAAACATCGGATGAACAGTGACAGGTCGAACAATAATTTTTTCCCCGGAATTTTTGGACGATCTAGCGATAGTGGCAGAATTTCCAGAGAACTTGAGAAAAATGTTGAAATTGCTGGAAGGGTATGTGAATCGTAACCAGGTAGAAATCAACGGTGGCAAACCCAAAATTGTGATTTTTTGAAAGAGGGATGGTAGAGTTAAATTGGAAAATTGGATTATTACAGGGGAACACATTCATGTGGTGGATAATTTTTAGTATTTTGGTTTTTGGTTTTCTGCAGGTGGGAATCACAATCATAGCATATCAAGATTATGTTAGAGAAGATACCAAAAACAACTAACGCAACATGAAGGGGAAATGACTAGAGCGAGAATTGGGGGACTGCGTAGGAGGCTTCACTTAATGGATATTTTAGCGAAATCTGGAGGATTGTTCGGCATTGAAATTTGGGGGTGGGAAAAACTGTCGCAGTTGGAGAGTACAGAATAGATTTATTAAAATAGCTATGGGGCTTGATAAAAAAATTCCAGGGTATATTCGGAGGAATGGGGCAGGGAGAAGTAGCCAGAAGTAAAGGCGAAAGAAAGAGCTGGAAAACATTTTGCAGAAATATTGAAAATGGAGGAAAGTAGACACCCTAATATTTGTTTCAAAGAGGAATTAAGTTCAATAAATAATAACTTCTGGCAATGAGGTGAAATTTGAAAACAGGCTCTAAAATAAATGAAGGCAGACATTATTATGAAGTGGGCACAGGAAGAGAGTCGGGAAGAAGATATTCTAAAATACTTTCAGAAAGGCATATTGCAACCGGTGTGAAAGATGGGAAGTTACAGGGAAAGGAGAAATCTACTGGCAGATCCTGGAGTTGGAGCTTAGTGACAAAATTCAGTGGACAAGACTTTGTTGGGGAAATGTGGTGAATGCAGAGAATAAAGGATACGAAAATGTAGATTGCAGATTTTGTGGGAAAATTGAATAGAATGTGGAACACGTGTGGGTGTGTGAAACAGCGAGAGGTCAAATAGATAATAAATGGGTAGAGGAAGTATAGAATCTTGGTTAATAAGGGGGAATCAAAATTTTATTGACAGATTGTCAGTCATTGAGCGGATAACCGATCCCTGGTCTTTGGAGATATGCAAGAGAATTCAAACTGAAAGCCACGGATAACATTGTGATCAAGTAGCATTAGTTAAGTAAGGTTTATCAATAATATTATGTTTTAAGTTTCCTTTGTAGCCGTGTCTTTAATATATGTAAATGTCCAAGAAGGACGTACATGTGAGAAATAAATCTATCTATAATCTCATTCTCTGATAATATTATTCTCTTGCGATTTTCAATTCATGCAAAACCGACTTAAAATCTCCCCACCTGATCGAAAAAATGTAAATATAATATTTATAAGCTTTAGATTAAAAATTATACTTTAATCACGGAGACCTGATTTAAGGTGCTGTAACATCGCAGGACTTCGTAGGTGCACCAGGTGGATGAGTAGGTATGTGCCTGAAAGTAATTATCCTGTTACTCACTATCGATACACCATTCGTTCCAGTTGCGATACCGTGGAACATGCGTCCTGCGATTTTGATACGCTGTGCCAGGAGAAATTTAATTAATATAATTTACTGTGCGTTCGCGTTATTGTTAATAATACACTCTGTGCGCATTAAAGTCTCGCGACTGAGCGAGAAAACGATCCACAGCACATGAGAACTAACATATATAATATACATCACATATGCATAAGAAGTGACGGACACGGCCTTAAGCTGTGAAATCAAGGAAGTATGCTTGCAACCAAACGCCCTGGGCTTCGAATTTTGTCTTTGCAAAAAAATCCCCATCGAAGTATCGAGATTCATTAAACTAATACCGGTTCATAGCAGATAAATGCTTCAAGTCTCTCGTGAAAATTATGTTTCTGCATGATAGTGCAATTTAGTTCAGGATTGTAATTTAGCTCAAAATGAAGTCGAACATGCGACTTAATTACTTTTCTTGTTTGCATAATTCCGACTTAATGAGAGACATAAATTTCGTTTTTAAGTGGAATATTCTCCTGAGAAGGGTCTACAAATTATGTGCAGTTTGGCACAATTTGTGAAATCTGGTTTTTGAAACGAGTAGTAGAACAGCCGCAGTATCATATTTCTGTATTCGAACGATTGGAAAAAAGTCCCACTGGAATCCCATTATGATTCCGGAAAAGGTCCACTAAAGTGCCGGGTATGAGGTACCAGCTTTTCTTAAAATTGTTTACAAGTCCAAACAGGATTTGTGTCCTGAAAAGATACTGCTGAATTAGAATTGTACTTATACGACTCTTGTGCCAAAAAAATCTTTCTGAAACCAGAAGAGTTTTAGACTACTTCTGAAATAGTGAAATTAAAATCGGAATGTACATCTGTGTTTTCCTTTAACGAGATATTTCCATTTTTGCTAGATTTTCTTTTTAAAGAGAGAGTCTACGATTATAGAGGTGTAATGAGCATAATTTATGAAATGCCATTTTGCTTCCCACGACGTGGTCTTTCAACTCTGTAGAAACACACGCCTTCTCATAAAAATCTCTCCCATATCGTTAGGAGTAATAAGAAGCAGGGAAAGGGGAGGCCAAATTAACCCTCTAGCATAATTTGCATAAGTGGGTAGTGCTAGAGGGGAGAAAGGGGTGTTTTCTCATAGTAGGTACAGGGGCGAAATAACAGAGCTTCAGTGGAGCGTGTCGTTATTTGAATTATTATTACAGGCTGTGCTTAAAATCAAGAGTCTTTCAGCAGATGAATAGCCAATGATTAAGAATATACAAGATCATCTCGAACAGATACAGGAGAAATAAGTTTAATTACTAGTTGAATCTAAGGAAATACGATATTAATTCAAGGTGCTGCTTATTTTAAACAAACCTTTGATTTAATATTATACCTTTACTGAATCGAAGTAGTAGTCTTTGAAAAATAACACAGCTACACAAAAAAAGTTGTCAGTCCCAGAAACCAGAATAGGCTTGCTCCACGTTTCTGAGGTCGCTGAATCCGAATCCGGAGCCGGTTTGGCTCCATCACGTCACATTTCGTCCCTAACCTCAAAGAACATGGAAAATCGCTGATTTCAGGTGAAACGTGATTCCCGTCTATTAAAAGTGGTCATATTCTGTGTTTTCGAGGTCGCTGAGTACAAATCCACAGCAAGTTCCGTTTAATTCATGCCCTCCTTGAGCATAGCACTCTTTTATCTTCGAAAGATCGACCTAATGGATTCCACTTCATTTTGACTCCTTTCTGTGTATGTTCTCTCTTCAATGTCCAAAAAAGTCTGCTACCATGTTTATATCCCACCTCCCTTGGGAGCGACGTTCCATCTCTTCAATATCTTGATGGAATCTTTCTCCACGTTCTTCAGTGTAATCACCCAAATTCATTGGAAAATAGTCAAAATGGGAATTTAATACATGTAACTTCAAGCTCATATTACATCCAATTTCACCGAAGTTCTCTATCATATTTCTCACAATTCTTTTGTAATTATCACTCTCGTGGTTCACTGAAAAGTTTTCAACAACTTTCTTGAGGCTTAATCAAGCTGCTTTTTGCACTTTGTTCATAGTTGTAACGAAATTCTGATCCCTAAACATTTTCCGGATATAAGGTTCGTCGAATGTTCCTGCTTTTAGTTTTGCATCCGATAATTCTGGGAATTGTCTTTGAAGATATACGAGTATAAAACAGCTATCTTCTCCTTCTAATGGTGATACAAACTGCTTCACCATGACCAGTTTTATATGCAAAGGTGGCAGTAAAACTCTCGCCGGATCCATTAGTGGGAGGTTGATGATGTTCTCTGATCCTGGATCAAAAGTTTCTCTGGCTGGCCAATCAATCTCTTTGTAATGATAAGGTCAGTCTCTACTATCCCATAAGCATAGGAAACATGGGTGTTTAACGTTACCTGATTGCTCTCCCAGAATTATTCCCAATATTTTGAAATCCCCACAAATCCGCCAATTGTGTTCTGAATACATCAATTTATCCAATATCAACTTGATATTTTCGTAATTCTCTTTCAACGTAGTTGAACGTGCTACCGGTATGGGAGCAAAAACATTCGTATTGTGAAGCAAAATAGATTTCAAACTTTTCTTACAGGAATCTATGAATAGTCTCTATTCGCTGGCTCTGTAAATCCCTGATTTCAATTCGTCCATCAATTCATTTATATCATGAAAGTAAACTAATGAAGGCTCTTTTTCTTTTGTGAAATATTTTCTAAAATCTCTTTCTCTATTCCTATAGTCAGTTGCTTTCACATTTTTTTCCACCAAGTTTTTTTTTTAGTATAGAAATCAAGAATTCACTTGTTTCTTTGAATCATAACAATCTTCGTCAACCGTTCTGATCTGCTCAGAAATTGTCCTACGAGTTTTTGATGGATAGAATTCACTGCATACCTAGCAGAATGAATCAGGGTCTCTTTCACAATGATTTTTTAAGGTGGTAGCTTCAAGATCAACTTGTGATTTAGTACCTTCAGATTGTTGAGTTCAGGATTTTTTGGTTTTAGTTACAAATTCCATGAGTATATGATAGACTTACTCATTAGGAATCGTGGTCCGATCGCAGGTGAGTCTGCCGTCCTGGGGATGATAACCCTCATACTTCCCCAGGGCTAAGTATGAGGGATTTTCGACTTTTACGAGGACAAAGTCAACTCGTTGTCGGACACACTACGACTTCATCCTCACACCCTAATGCCCTCCTGCAAGGCAGTACGCTCCTACTGGCTTCGTTACCACAACAGATAGTGATATGAATTATTCTACACATCCCTCTCGGGGCAGTTGTCATCGTTCACAGAATCTGTCGGAGTAGCAGAATTTCGTCACTCGTTCAAGCAACAAGATCATACTGAGATAAATTCTCGTTCAGCATTATCAAAATAACTAAGATGCATGCATCACCTCATATCGTTGTGGGATCAAACAAATAATTATGCAGTGCGTGAACGTGCGAAAAGCTGGCTCGCGAGGTTGTTATCTGCATAATGCTGTCTACGGCATCAACTGATTCTCGACTAGCTTTCAATTTCCGCTAAGCGAGAAATCGGACGAGTGGAGTCTGATCTGTTGGACTCAAAGTTTCTCTGAAGTTACGTATCAAAGATTAAATGCTGGGACCGTGGTACCGAACCGACTCAGGATTTGCACTCAGCGACCTCGAAAACATCGGATATGACTACATTGCATTGAAAAAATGCATGTTTTACATAAAATTACCAATTTGCCACATTTTTTTTCTGCAGTTGGAGACGGAGTGTGACGTCATAAATCCACAACGACTCCGGATTTGTACTCAGCGACTTCGAAAACATAGGGGAAGCCTATTCTGGTTTCTGGGGCTGACTTTTTTTCGTGGAGTTGTGTAATCTAGAAATTGCAAATATTTATCATATTTGTTGAGTATTAGATTAATTGCTAATGCTATAAAAATTTTGGAAGAAATACAATTCTGAATGAAGATGCTTAAGAAGTGTGGAAATTATAGAAATCGTAGAAATAAGATTGCTATGGCTATGGTAATTACACACGTGTATGCCCATGGTACAGTAGATAAACGGTCGATCGTAGAGCCGCGTATAATTTAGAGCAATTTTCCCGTCGTTCGATTTTGCTGTTGAGCACACTTCGCTCCCTGCATAGTGCATGTAAGCCAACAACTATTAGCATTGGCAACGTAAGGAAACGCGAGCAACGCTTTATACGTCTACTGATAGACATGCTATACTAAAATTGTTATGTGCTTGCTGCAATTATATTTTCCACAGTTACAATTTCCAGATTTGAGCTTTTTGCCAAGCCAGCATTATTGGCTGCTTCAAAATAAAAACCTCACAAATTGACGATGATTGTAGTTTTTTGCAATCTGACCTCAATAATGAGGATCAAATTCGTTATGATTGTGGAAAACAAGCCATTTGAAGTTAAAATCTTAAGCTTTAAATTGAAGCGCTCCCGTTTAAATGAGGATACGCCTGGATTCAGCCTGAGAATTATTGTCCTGAAAGTCAATTTTGAAAATCGTTCGAATTCCAATTTTGAGGAGTGATACTTGTAAATAATTTCAAGGCGCATCTTTCTTTCTTCTCGCGAAAGTTTGTAGGTTCTGTAATAAGTAGGTTTTTCGAATACAACAAAATTTCAACCTTCTTTCACTTTGATTCGCGCTGGCTTACCAATTTCTAGAGTTTTTCGATTTTATTGAGATCAAATTACGTGCTTAAGTCTTCTGAAACTATTCAAGAAAGAAAAAAATGAATATTTTAATAAACAAAAAAGTTGCTATTTTTTTCAGACTTTGCAAAAATCATGAATTTCAACCTTCAAGCGCTTTGCTTATCGAGCGAATTTTAAGCAACGGCTAATTTCCAATGAGAAAATTGTTGATTGAGGTTCAAAGAAGTTTTCTGGGAAGTTTTAGCTCAATTGGGTTAATGGTTGAAAAATTATGAATATTTTTAAATGCAAGCGGCAATCTTGACGCTGCCCGATGCATGTGCCTCCTCGGCTACGAATGTGTTGCAGCAGACGATATGAAGGTCAAGTCTGATACCAAAACAAATAATAGCAACCGTTTGCAGTTTTCTTCTCAAATATAATACAAATAAACTAAAGAAGCCAGTAAATGGATCATTTTTTGGAATAGCTACAAAAATATTATTATTATTATTGGAATAGGTTTACCTTAGTTAATAC
>JAUMHM010000079.1:223422-236472 GCA_032362435.1 Melikaiella ostensackeni | reverse complement strand
ATATAAAGAAATATAAATATGGATGAAAATTAGGAAAAAGTGTTCTAGAAATCAGGTACGACTGGAAACCGTTCATAAAAATTTTTAATAAATTGCAAAATCCAACGTCTCTTTTCTTCAAGCCTACGCTTGAACTCCGCTGAACAGCCTACGCTGCAACACATTCGTAGCCGAGGAGGCACGTGCATCGAGCAGCGTCAAGATTGCCGCTTGCAATTTTAAAAATTTATAATTTTTTGACCATTAATCCAATTGAGCTAAAACTCCCCAAAAAACTTCTTTGAACCTTAATCAACAAGTTTCCCACTGAAAGTTTGCCGTTGCTTGAAATTCGCTCGATAAACGAAGCGCTTGAAGCTTGAAGTTCACGATTTTTGCAAAGTCTCAAAAAAAAAATCAACAACTTCCTTGTTTATTAAAATGCTCACGTTTTTCTTTCTTGAATATATTAAGAAGACTTGAACACGTAATTTAGTAATGATAAAATCTAAAGATTCTGAAAATATGCTAAGTTGGTGCAACTTGAAGTGAAAATTAATTGAAATTTTTTGTTTTCGAAAAATCTACTTTTTAACAATTACTTCTAAAACTTTGTACAGTACAAATTTTTGCAAGAAGAATAAAAGACGCACCTTGAAATTCTCTACGAGTATTAGTCCTCAAAATAAAAATTCAAACGATTTTTATAAACGACTTCAAGACAATACTTCTCAGGCTGAATCCTCGCGTATCCCCTTTTGATCGGGAGCGGAACGAAAAATTTACCATTCGTTTTTACATATTTTTTGTTTTTTTTAAGCCAGATTGGTATAATCATGAAAAGAACGAAAAAGGGTTGAATATTCTCTTTTTTGCTCCCCCTTTCTTGTTTATCATACCTATTTTCACTTTAATCAAAATTGCTGCTGTAAAATTGATGGAGCAGCACGCAGTTCATGATGCAATTCTGTCCTCGAGCATCAAAAACATTTCCGAGAACTTTTTACACTTAGCTGCAACTGTTTTTGGAATTCAGAGAGTAATGAAAGAATAATAAGAACAAATTAGCTCAAATTCTGATCATTAGCCTTCTGATTGACCTTTTCACTTTACGGAAAATTCTATTCCCATTTGGAGTGGTGCATAGTAGTCTAACGGGTTGTTGGCTACGATCAATGTTACGGAATGAAGTTAGCGATAACTTTATTGTAATAAGATGACCCTCACACGCAAGCAACGATGTCGCGAACGAGGGACGAGGTTTGCGGGTGGTTTCGAGTATGTTGGTAAGTGAGAAGGGTGCAGTGGTCTCGGCTGCTGGACGAGAAGATCATTATGAGCTTGAGTTACCATGGTTACCAACGTGGCGATCCTCGGACACCCCCCAAGAGAGAGACTGGGAGAGAGGGGAAGCCCTACACGAAATGGTCAACCAAGTATCGCATTTGACTTTACAACCGATTCTATTCCGCTGATTGTTATGCTTATTCCACCCCTATCTCCCGCAACTCGCGCATAATACCCTAAAATTCCATTCTTATTCCAACTTTCGGAAAGAACCTCAGCCCGCTTGAAATCCTTCGATTCTTTAGTAGGGGCTGGCAAATATATAAAAGGGAAAAAGGATAACTTTCTTTTGTCGTAACTTCTTTCAAGATCCTTCTTGATTCTCCGAATGAATACTCTACTTTCAAATTTCCAATAAGTTCTCTTTCGTGGATATTTCCAATATGCTAACCAAATTTATGCTGCTTTTCCTGACCATGATTTTTCACGCTCCAAAGAGGATTGAGAACAAAAATTTACTCTTCATTTTGTGGTTTTTTGGATTAGTGATTTTAAATTTCCCGCGCGATAAACTTCGACGCTAGGTGGCTACGTTTCGCTTTACTTCTGAAGCAGTACTTCTTCTTTCCAACTAAATCACCTAACGCTAGCACACAAAGCTCTATCACCTCTTTGTAATCGTCTCGTAGTAGATAAGACTTTTCTTTTCATTGTAGAATATTCTGGAGAAATTGTATGATGTTTTTTCTGAGTTCTTGTAAAAAGGTAAATTCATTCAGGAATCGGTTGAAGGTCTAAATTTGTCTTTATTTATTTTTGTCCAAAAATTTGGAAATCTCATAAAGATAGAAATATTTCGACCATTAGATTAGAAGCGGGAGTATCAAAACACATTTCAATTATGTCATTGATAATTTTCCACATAATCAAGAGATCAAAAACAGCATTTGCAATACATTTACCTGTCCAAGAAGCTAATTTCGGAATTCCTAGAATTTTTTCGGTTTCCTTACCAGTGACAACAACTGGAAATCTCCCAATTCGTAATTTAGTGTTTTCTTCATTTGTGCTGTCTTTCGTCTGCTTGACATCCCAATGAACTTGAAGAGGAAGTTTCTCGGCTCCTGAAAATTCTTGTTGAATCTCATTTGTAATTCTCTCACGATGAGCTAAACAATATCGACTTATTTTTGAACGCGATAATTTTCTTTCATTTACGTTTTCATCATTGGTTCGAGATTTAGCTGCAGCTAGCATAGTAAACTTTGTGTCAAATAAGAATTTATTATGTTCTGTAGAATACGTGGTTTTTCCGCTGGACTACATGTATCTGGAAGCTCAAATTTAGTTGACATTTACTTAGTTATTTGTTTTTAATAGTATTTCAAAATCCCTGTAAATTCCGCGATATTTTCGTCCTCCTCTGCAATTAATGTGTCAGTCGAAGGAGAATATAGTTCATACGTAGTACTTGCTCCTTCCTTTCCTGGACATTCTCGTTGGTTTCTTTCTTTTATCACATATTTTCTCTTTTGAAAACACTATTTACTTCCCTGAATTTCCTGACATACATTTTACATCGTCAAAACTCTCATTTCAGGTTGATCTTTTCAAAAAGCTTTACATTCTTCAAATTTTATTAATTTTTCAGCATCTTGATGCGCTATATCAAACAACATTTGCCTTCTCCCAACAAAATCTTTCTTATTCTTCTCAAAAGTAGAACAAAATCTTTCTTATCCTTCTCAAAAGTAGATGATTTTCTATCTTCGCTTTTACGTAGAGATGCATAGTCTTGAAATAAAGATTTTATCTTCTTGACTACTGCAGGTCCAAATTTTGTTTGAATGCACACTTTATTCCATGTATTGATTCCTGCTTCTGAGACAATATTTGCTTTTTGCGAAATTGTTGGTTTGTCCACTGTATGATGGTGGAAGAAAAGTTTCAAAACCTGAAATGTTGTTGCTAAAACATTTTCTGGCAACTCCGGTGTAGTTTCTTCTGTTAACCAAATATGAGATTCAGATTCATCAGAGACTTCATTTTTTTTGGCTGCATTCATCATTTTATTTTAAATTACCCTATAATAGGAGACATTAGAATTATTATTTGAAAAAAAAATCAGTTATTCAAAGAGGTTTAATTATTACTTTTTTATATTACCTTAACTTCTCAAATACGATTTGACATTACTTCCTTACCTTATCAATCGCTCTTTTAAGTTTTTCTAGTAGCGTGTCTACTCCTCCCTCTTCCATCCTCTCTACCTCCTCTTGTCTTGCAACATGTCTAAAATAATGAAGTTATAAAGACAACTTTAGTTCTATCTTACCTAGCTTAATGTTTCAAGCTATCTGCAAGTCTAAGCTAAATTGAAAAGCGTACCTTAAACTTGTAAAAGATCACTATAAGCTTTTCCAATTTTGAGCTAATTATCTTTATACAAGCGACTAATCATAATGAGTAAAAAGAACAAATATATGTAAGATAAGTGTAATTTGGGATTGTAGATGAGAAATTTATTCATGTGATATTGTGGAACGAGAAAATGTGAGGGAAGACACGTGCGAGGGCGAAGAGATCTTGTTTGCGCTATAAAAAATTCCGAATACCTTGCACGCTTTTCGCACTGAATACTTGCCTTTTTTCTTTGCAGACGCCCCACTTAACTGGATCGTTATTCCACAGGTGTTTGGCATTTCCGTAAGCGATAAAAGCAACCCCTACCGACTTCCTACCCTTTTTCTCTCTTCGGTCACTTACAGTCCATGGAGAGCGTTTGCGCCGTTTCATTCGGGACCTCACAGACGCGCTTTTCGTTTCTCTTTTTGCGTTTGAACTACTGCGACGATTGGAGATGGAGATGGAGGAAGGTGCGCAACACGACTATGTAAAGTAAAACGATTCAATCTATACGTGCCACCACACCAAGGCCCCGTGTGTGCATTAAAATGAGAGCCTGGAAATATTTAGCACTTGCGGTCTCTGTCTACTTTGATGTGAAACTTTTCCCTTTCATAGTCGTGTTTTATTGAAATGAGGTTTGGTATTTGCTTAAGGGGACATTTAGGTTTTGATTCACCATGATTAGTTGCTGCAATTAAACTACTGCGTTCTATAATTATAAAATTATCTGCAAATTGTTTGCATTCTTACTTCGGTAATAAATTAGGTTAGCATTTCTTGAGATTGTAATCATTACTTATGTCACGGTGCATCTGAACCAGCTTTATTTGAAAGGTATTTGCTTATGGGTGTTTTTGCTTATAAAACCTGATGAGCTACATTTAAATTTTTTTTAATACAGATAGTTCATTTTGCAACCGAAGGAATTTCATTGTGAAGCATCAAAACTGAAACAATGTTTTTTTCGAAGATTTCAAGTTCAAATTTAAAATTGCAGATTTTTGATAAATGCGATTTTCGTACCTAATGTGTATTTAACGAAATATTATATTCACTACGGAAACTAATAAATCAATATCCATAAATAAATCGAAGTGAACAGATGTCTTTGCTTGCTCGCTGTAGAAGTCTAATGTCCTGCGATGCGACGAGCAAGAATCCTCGACTTGATAAAACACCGTATGAATTTAAGGTGTTACCGAAACTCCCGAATCCAAGTCTGAATTGAGAAGTTTACCGAAACAAGCTTTTACAGTTGAACGGAAATCATTTAGGGCTTTGACAAACTTCAAACAGCTGATAGGATATTTCGCGCGCAAAATATCCAATTTTTCCAATAACTGTCTGCAAGAATTCCCATTGAATCCTGTGCCACAATTGATTATCTCGCGTCCGACGTTGCAAGATTTTGCCCTTGCTAAGGTTTCTTCATTAAATTCCGCAAGCATATGGTTTGAACTCAGGGGGTGGATTGATATCCTTAATAGGTTTATCAGAGTCGCCTTTGAAAACTGGTGCATGTACGCAATTCATGTTCTTCTTAACCAATTTTATCTCCTGCATCACGCCAATTACGCTCGCTGAGAAGATTTTTTCTCCAACACACCACGTGCAAGTACAAGAGTTACTATGACACATTATCATAGTTTTCTTGAAAAGACTGTGCTAGACCAAGAATGAAAAGCCTCTTCACACCAGAATCTCGAAATCGTTTCGAGGCGACACCTTCTTCGTCTTTCTGGAGAAGATAATCGGAATCCAAATCATCTTCAGTTGATTGTATTAACAAGCTTAGTTATTTTAGCATCTGAGGCATTGTTGGCTCTAATATTTTGGGAATCGAACAACTTTACTTCAAAAGGATTGTCTAAGCAGCAGAAAGTTCTTTTCTTAACTCAGGCGAAATTACTTTCCTATTAGTACTTGCCACACGAATCATTGATGCAAATCATTGATTTTTTATTTATTTTTCCTGTGGGTTTACGGAGATTCGCAGAGGCTTGCAAGCACGTCGTGAGAGAGATCGTGCAACTTTTCGTAATTTTGTCTGCTTTTTCTTTCAAAACATAGCAAATAATTTGATCTCTCTCTTCTGGAATTGATTCTTAACCATCGATTCCTGCAGCGGCTGCATAGTTTTCCAGGCTTCGACTTTTTGCAACGTCCATTATCAGCTATACGGTTATCTGCAAGATATTTTTTTATTCTTTCCACCCTACTCTATTATTTATTGTCAATACATTTGAAATATTTCTATACATACCGTTGATTGGTTTCAAAATGTTATCACTAGTATTCCTTTGAAGAGTGGATACATTTCCTTCTGTAGAATTTTTGAATAATTGCTCTCTTATAATTTCTCATTTTTATTGCATCATCTTTTCTTTTTTAAACAAAACAAACAAATCATTCCACGATTTTCATAATGCGGTCCTTCCTTTTTTGCTAGATTTATATTCATTCCGAAATACAAACTCACTTTTAATGACACATTTTTATTAAAACAACAATAGCAATTGAACGTCGCATAAAAAGTAAATTATCTTCTCTATCAATTGAAGGTAAGCAAGACATGTCAGTGAGGCAGTTTTTATTTTAATTGTAGAAGGTCAATGATTTATAAGCGCGCAATTATAAGGTAATCGTGAATAATGGTCCCTAAAATTGTTCAAGTTCAGCTTAAAAATCATTTTTCGAGAATTCACATACTCAATGAAACCTTTTGAGTCCCAAAATATATCATTTATAATTATGATCGCAAATTTTCGCAATTGGCGCGCGATTTAAAAGTGATAATGAATACAATTGCCGTAATTAAAGTAAATAATCATTCGAAATTCCACGAAAATGTTCCTCATTGAATAAATTTAGATATAAGATCTGGAACAAATTTGGTCACACTTATATTCTGTACATTCAGTTTATTTTATTTCAATTAATTAAGATAAAGATTTTTCCCACGCCTTACGTCTAAGTTTGTTCATTTAGGAACATTTTGTGCAATTTTCAATGATTATTTATTTTAATTACAACTGTATTAATTATCACTTTTGAATCGCGTGCCAAATGCAAAAAATTGCAACCAATGAGCGCACTGCCCTAACGCACGCGCAGTAGTTCGAAGAGCCAACATTAACATTAGTTGGCGTCAAATGCTGTCGCAGTCTCCTGTTTTAACTTTGTGGTCTAGGGTTGAAAACACAACTTTCGACCCGCTCCGGAGCTATCGAAAGACAAATTTTCAATAAATTTGTTACGAAAAATATTTTACATAATTGTATAATTGAATAATTATATCATTACACATTTCATATAGTAGTAACACATCGCAGCTTTGTACTACAGATATAAATAAGCTGTATTTACTATAGTTCAGTTAGTGTATTTCGCTTTCTTTTTCATAGAGGTACACGTATTATTATTATTACCTTCATCATCCTTTCCCTTGTAGAGAAGGACGATAATAATCGCCTTTCTTCAATTATTTGGAACTTCAGCGTCCTCAGCACACATAATCATGAGTGCGTTCAGCTACACAAACAAATATCCGCCACCGCTCATAAGCATTTCAGCGTTGATACCATCCACACCAGCAACCTTACCATTCTTTAGTTTCTTAATTCTGACTAACTTACAAGGAGAGTGTCAGGCTTCGATATTTTTGCTTTTATACTTTGTTTGTTTTATACTTTGTTTGTTCTATATTCATGTTTGGATGGAAATAATATTATAATGAAGGAAATTTTACTAATTGAATAAATTCTTTAATACTTCCATACCGGACTTCCAGTGACATCTATCATAAAATCACATTTCACCAAATTTTTATCAATTACACTGAAAACTATACTAACAAAAACAGGAAAATAAGAATAGATGAAACAATATCTTTGATAAGTTCCTGCGTAAAAAATCCTAAAATTTGTAGTCCAATGTTTTGCAAACACTTCACCACTACACTAATTGAACAAACATTTCATTTATTTTTCAAAAAAAATTTAATTTATTTGAGTTTTTTGCTTTTCAATGATAGAAAAATTAATCCACTTTTTAAATATAATTTTTCTAAAATTTTAATTGTATTCAATTATTATACCTCAAATTATGTACATCCTTCCTGCAACATTATTATATTTATAATAAGTACCAGGATGACGAAATAATTATATTAACAGTATACTTAAAAAAAACAAATGCATAGTAGACTGAAAGTATATTAAATATATTTGAAATCAAAAACATCTATAAAAATCATAAGATTAGAGAAAAATGTAACTAAAATACTCAATCGTACATAATAACAGAATGAACAGATACCATCGTTGTCTACAAAAAAATTGTATTCTGAGGAAGATGCCGTATGGTCAATATGTGCATTCTATTATTATGTACCATTGAGTACTTTATTTACATTTTTCTCTAATCTTATGATTTTTACAGATGTTTTTGATTTCAAATATATTTAACATATTCTTGAGTCTACTATACATTGGTTTTTCTAAATATACTGCTAATATAATTAAAATGTCATTATGGTACTTATTATAAATATAATAAGGTTACCAAAAAGATGTACATAATTTGAGGTATAATAATTGAATTTCATAATTGAATGTAAACATATTTTACTATCTTATTATTGTCTCTTTGAACTAAATTCTGAATCTTGATATTTGGGGCTAAATCTTTCTGTACAGTTTCCTAAAATCTATTAGCATTCTTCGAAAAGATGACTTTTACAAGAGTTTGGGACTGGTTTTTTTTAAGTTCAAATGATTGTTTTTCCAAGGGTCTATGTAGACGGTCAGTCTTCGACCATCTCTCGATTGCTAAACTTCGTTTTTCTGAATTTTCTTCCTGGTGAAGAATTTTTCTCAAACTTTAAAGAAAAATTATATTCAAGAACTGGATTAATTTTTCTATCTTCAATTCACAGATGCACATGAATTTATAGTATTTTCTATTTTAGAAAATCAAAAAAAAAGAAATCTTCATGAGAAAGTTAATTTCACATTGTCCTTCAACATTTTTGATTTGAATAAGAAAATGGAAAGATTAACCAAATAACAATTGATAATAAAAAATGCTTTACCTTATGAGGAAGTCTAAATTGGCCTCGAAACATGTTTTTCAATGTATATGCGTCGATTAAATTCTATGGAAATTTAGCTTCAAAATTAGTCCAAAAAATTTGTTATTTAGACTTTTTCGCAGAGTAGTGTATATTGAAAAAGTGGAATTGAAAAAAGTATCATTAAATTGTTATTGCTATTTTATTTCACATTTTTTTCATTTTGTTATTGTTCTCAAACTTGTGAAAAAAATGTTAATATGAAATATTCACTCTTCAAATTAATGATCACTCAAAACGAAACATATCAAAAGTATAACAATTTTTTAAAAATTGATTGGAAAAACTGCTACCTTACATGCATTGATTGAAATTAGTATACAAATTACCAAAATAAATACTAACATGAATGAACCGGGAAATTGATTTTACAAGACGATTCTGCATCTGTTTAAAACTAAAAAATTGGTAGATTTGAACGTTAGGAATTTAAACTGTTCCAATTCGAAAGCCTTAGTCGCAGTCAAACAAATGTAAATGTCCAATTGGAAATTAATAAACTATTTTCAATTTAAAAATAATTTCAAATTTATAGATTCATAATTAAACGTTTTTATTCAATTTTAAATTGTATGTTCAAGTATTATTTTAGTCTAAAATATTCCATTTGTAACCCATGCAATTTGAAACTTTTTTTTAACAAAAAAAAAAGGATAATTTACAATATCTAGAAATATTTGACTGTTCATTTAAAATTAGAAATTATAAATCAAATATGCAGAACTAAACAATTTGAAACTGAATTGTTTAAAATAGAAAGCCTTGAATTCTTAAAATTTCAGAGTGAAAATTTTAAACTTTGAACGTTAGAAATTTAATTGTTTCATTTTGTTGAATTTTTATTTTGTAAGTGAAATGTTTTACTCTTGATATATAAATAACAATTGGACAATTATTGATTTCAAATGATTTAAAACTAAAATAATGTAACATCTAATTAAAAAAGTGTTTACTTTCAAAAGAAATTTAAAATCGTTCAATTTTTAATGTTTCTAACTTGAAATTACTTCAAAATTATATAATTTTCAACATTTAGAAATTTATCGACTCATTCTGCAATTTGGAGCAATGAAAATGATAACGTGGATTTATATTTTTCAATCGGAAATCTTTCAACTATTCAATTTATAGAAATTTAAATTTTCAAATTTTATGGTTTAACGGCATTTAATTTAAAATTGTTCATGATGTTGAGAGCTTCCATTTTATAGGTGTAAATTGTTGAGCGTTTGAATTAAATATTTTTAAGCTTCAATTCAAAAGAGCTTTTCAAAAGAGAATTCAAAAGAGTTCCACTTTGAGTGCTTGAATTTGCAGTTTAGTTTTGATTACTTTAAATAAAAAAATTTTCAGCTGTAAGAGTTCGCATTTTTTAATTTCAGCGATCGCGAAAATTTTTTTGTGATCCGGGAATAAACCGGAAAATGATAGGGAATTTTTGTCTTCGATTGTATCGGCTCCTGCAAACTCTCAGGACCATAATACGATCAGAAATTTACTACAAAGAAATAAAAAACTTTTTTTTCTAAATGCCGTGTTTATAAACAACAGAATCGACCAAAAAAATAACAGAAATAAGGCAGAAAAAACAGCGCGAGAAATTTCTCTGAGTTTGAGTTTTATGCTGGCAGTAGTAATTTTACGCAGAAAATAAAAAATTTCTAATTTAAATTTATGACCACAGATTTTCTAGATCTGCTCAAGAATTCCCGGCTTTTTCCCGTATTTTTTAAGGTGCACAAAATTCCCGGCAAATTCCCGGATTTCCTGGGTCGCTAGGCACACTGTATATGTGATAAAATACACTCAAGTGCACTAATTTATACACGGAAAAAAATTAGCATTGAATTAAGAAAATACTAGTACGAATACGGACGATACAATATTTTCTTGATCCAAGAAAACTGTTCTTTTCTCAAGAAAATAAAGTTTCTTCATTTAAGAACATTTTATTGAGACAACAAGAATATTGTTGGATCATCAAGAAAGTATTGTTATCGTTCGTATTCGTACCTATATTTTCTTGATTCAATTCAAATTTTTTCTGTATAGTTATCAACTGGAGAATAATGCACTTCAAAAATCATTTCTACCAAAAAAAAAAACTTGAGTCAGTTGAATCCTAGTTGATCCAAAAAATGTCAGTTTTACATACGACATACGAGTATAACCGAGTCTAATTCTGCTTAACTTTGGTGCTCGAACAAGAAGCTTTAAAAAATTTCATGTGCCCAAGTGGACAAATGAATATCATGGCATATTCTGAATAGGTATTATTGAATAATAAAAATCAAGTTATTTGTTTTAGGATTGTACTCTCTAATTTCAATCAGCGAAATTTCATTGATTAATAAGTTATAAGTATAACACTGAATTGTAATCAGCTAATGAGTCAGCGAAAAGTAGTCAAATTTCGCTGATTCGGCAGCGTATATATACATTGATTGTAATCAGCGGTATACTTATCGCCGATTCAGATTTACAGAGTATTTTCGAAATGAAATAATAAATTATAATGAAGCATAAGAATGTAAAAATTTGTGAAAAATCGTAGCTTCAAGTAGATTTTTTAAATTATTTCTTAAAATATTATCAGAAATCATATAAAAGTACCAAAAAAATTTATTAGAAACTGACATTTTTCTCTAGAATTCGGATATATACTTTTACAAAATTAGACGAGTAATTAGAAATTAAAGTTTTTACATTATTTGCACTTCATTGCATTTTATCGTGCTCTCTAAATCGGAATCAGCTATAAGTATATACTGCTAATTCAGATGAGAAAATAAATTTACACCGATAATTTCTGAATTGTCTATTTTACAATTTTTATTTTTGTAAGGAGAAAAAACTTTGAGAATCGTATTCACGAAACGAATTTGTTTATTGTCTATAACTTGTGGCCACTTGGGTACGTGAAATTGTTGAAGGCTATCCATTCGATCATCGAAGTTAAGCAGCGCTTAGTTTGGTGATAGTCGGATGGGAGCCGTCGTTATAAGATAATAATAACAGATGTTTATTAAGTTGCATGGATTGAAAAAAGTTATACATTTTTTAAATATACTAACCTGATAGCACTCTTCGAATAAAAATTACTCTAGAAATTAAATTGTAAACAAAGAACTTTTTAGCACAAAATGAAAAAGATTAGTTTTTCTTCATTTTGCCCACTTCAGAGCACTCTCAGAGTACCAGTAGTTCGCAGCACAAATATACTGAAAAATTCTGTTTTTTAATTTGCAATTTTACCATTTTTGGCATGTTTAATGTTGTAATATCTATTTGAACGTAACGCCCTTGAATTTTATCAGCTTTTGAAAGTCAATTGGATAATACTTTCGAAAAAGTATACGTTTTTTTTCTTAAAAGTGAATTTATGTTGGATATATCTTTATGAGATTTGATGAAATCTATCAAAGGTTTCAATTTGGGTCCATAGTAAACCCCGGGATATCAAATCGTTGTATATCAGTCTGCTTGTCAACTTCAGATCAAAATGATCCACTCTTGCGGATCCAAAATTAATTTTTACACAATTTCATGCAACTGTCGAGTGGTGGTTGTTGTACTTTTAATTGAAAGTCGTAAGTTCGTTATGACCGACAATTCAGTTCAATTCTCAACTAAGTACTTAAATTTTCAACCAAAAAGATGAATTTTTAACCATGAAGATTAATTTTCTACCAAAAAAAGACGGATTTTCAACAAAATAGTTCAACGTTCAATTAAAGAGATGAATTTTCAACTAAAATGATGAATCTTCAAAATAAGAAAGGAATTTTTGACAAAGGAGTGCAAATTTCAACGAAGTAGTTGAATTTTCAACCAAACAATATGAATTCTCAACAAAAAATGTAATACTTGATATTTTAACCAAAAAATATTAATTTTCGAAAAAATAGTTGAATCCTCAACCAAAACAGATTATTTTCAACCAAACAGTTGCATCTTCAACCAAGAAAAATTTTTCAGTCAACAAAGAAAAAAAATCAACCAAATTATTGAAATTTTAAGCCAAAATATCGAACTTTCTATCAAAATAGTTGAATTTTCAACAAAATGGTTGGAGCCTCAACCGAAACAGGTTAATTTTCGAACAAACCAGCTGTGTCGTTTTGAGTAAGCGTGTGTTAATGGTGCTCATCACGACAATGGAGAAATGAAATCTGGAGCAGCGCGTCGCGATAAAATTTTGTGCCAGATTGGGCGAAACAGCTTCGGAAACGTACGCTAAAATT
>JAUMHM010000079.1:198298-223322 GCA_032362435.1 Melikaiella ostensackeni | reverse complement strand
TAATGTTGGCCAAACCCCTACCCCTTTTCCAGGTCCCATCACATTTCATCAGATGCATCACTAATTTTCTAAAAGAATATCATTTTAAAGTTTAAATGTGCCCTGATATTACATAAAATTATTCAATTTTGAATCATTTCAGTTTAAAATCATTCAGTTTGTAGTCCCTAATTCTAAAATGGTTTAATTTGAAAGGCTTCACATTAAATATGTTATAATCGTGAATCTAGCTCGGAAAAGTTTTATTTTCTTGGGTTCCTTATAATTTTGTAAGATATAAAATGGATCGTTCAATATCTTGAAGTTTTGCATGGCTGAAATAAGTTTGAAAAAATCGTTATACTCAGTATTTTGGAAAAATCGCTGAAGATCACTTTTTTCTGATGTGATCTGGAAATTATCGTAACAATTTTTTTGAGCCATTTCGGCAATTTTATTACTCAATATCTTTTCAATTTTTCAATATCTCTTTCAATACTTAATATTTTTTAGGTACATTTTAAGAGTGAAACATTTTTCAGAAAGCCAGAAAAAATTAGAATAATTTACAGAGCTTCTAAAATTTATTTTGTTTTTAAGGGGTCCATAAACACGATATTTTTTCCATGATTTTCTCCTAGATAAACTCAAATTAAGCATCCATCAAAATTTCTCAAAACTGAGCATATTAAGCAGATCACGCTAAAAAATTTTTGTAAAATTTACTTTGGCCCCGCGAAAGCTTCGGAATTCGGATATAATAGATCGATCTATTTGAAATTTAATGAGGGCCCCAAAATGAAACTTTCCCATGCTAGGTTCTTTTTGATTTCTATTTTTCTTTGACCGACCCTATTGAATATAAAAACTTTTATTTTTAAATTTCCTAATTTTTATTTTATCAGTTACAGATTAGAAATTTGAAAAGTATAGTTTTTAATACTCAAAGAATTTTAAATTAAGCACCTGACTTTCAGCAATTTTCAACGTAATAAGAATGTTAAATACAATTTGCTCTTGTTTGTACAAAAAAGATTAAATCTTGAAAATTCTCAACGATTCCTAGCACACAGTAATTTAAGGTACTTTTAAATCAATTGAACTTAAATCAAGAATTATTTTTCAGTAATTTCTTTTATAATGATTCATTTGATGGCAATTTTTATGAGCAGGAGGCAGAGTGGCTCGGTCGGTAGCTTGCTTGGATTCCTATATATGGATTCAAGAGTTGAAACTGAGTAATACGCTGTCGCGGGTTCGAATTCCCATGAGAGTCAAAATTGCTTAAATTGCTTAAATATTTGTTATTGCTGGAAGAAGTTATCACATCACGTTACAAGTATTGAACCTTTTTTTTCTTGTTCTAGTCGCACTGAAAAAATTCGCCAAATTGTTTATTTGTATTTAATTCCGAGTTTGATTCTTTTGCATCTTAAAACTTTTTTTCTCTTGAATAAACTAATCTGAGATGAAAAGCAAATTGTCCTTGATAAAGTTGGGAAAGAAAGTCAGTTTTGCACTCTCGATCTTCTTGTCTCGAAAAGAATGAGGATTGTTTCGCAGTCGAGCAAGCAATCGGGTCCGACTGTCCGTGCATTCACCCGGTTTTCCACACGCGTGTGGTAAACTTTCCCGACTTTCGTGGTTTCGCATCGGAGGTCGATTATCGATAGTTGGATCAAAGAATGGTGAAACTCGGTTAGCCGCTACTTAACCAGGAGAAAATATTGTTAAATCGGTCATAATTTAGCACCACGTCGATCGTTCGCTTACTCCGAACATATACCTGTATGCAACATTTCTTATTTTCATATTCCAAAAAATACCGCAACTTCGTCACTGGCTTTAGCGTTAATGGAATTCACGAATTTTCCCTTCGTATTCACTTTGTCGTTAGCCACGAATATGATAGTGAAAATTGGCGCAAATTCGATTTTCATGTCAAAAGCATATAAAACTCATAAAATCATGGTTTTGGCCATTTATTTCAGTAAATAATAGGAATTTCGAAAAATATTAAGATCTCATCGAAATGCATATTTTATGTCATATTAATTTTTACTGTAAAGGTGATAGTTTTCCAGGAAAAGATAGATAAAGTTTAGGAGTTGTAACAAGGTAGGGTACGATAGGGATTAGGTCTTTCTTCAACGTTCGCGCTTTTGGGTACATCTTCAATATTCAGGAGCATTTTCGAGGCTTACAAAAAATCGAAAGTCCGACGTTTTTGGAACTGTATCCATAGATTTTATCATGACACTTCATACGCTAGAAAACGGTCGAGATATGATGTATAATTTTATGTTCAAATATATCTGTCCTAGAAGTCCAAATTATGGACAAATAGAAATCATTTAATTTTACAGGAGAGATTATTATCAGAAGATTGTATTTAGAACGAAAAATATTACTTTATAAAAAGCGAGATAAAAAGTAGTTTTATCAGTTTTAAAGTGACGATTTATAAATTGTATAGACAATTTAATTTTATTAGTTTATGACTCTAGAGAAGAACTGTGACCTGTAGCGATGACATCTCGTTGGATACGTCATCATAGTGGCTCTTATCCAATTAACCGATTTGTCGAAATGTGAATCTGTTGCAATCTCGATTCAAACCTGCATATATCGGACTGAGGATGGAATATCTCTAAAGTTTATTCTCAAATACTGGAACAGATTGAAAGTTTTCTTCAATATTTCAGTGATAAAATATAAAAGTACAATTTTTAATGCAGATTTTTAATAAATCTCGAGGATTTGCAGTTTGGATTTGGAGGAATCACAGCGCAAATGGAGCTCAAAAAAGGAGAAAAAGGATAATTTTTTCACCAAAAAGAGCAAAGATTAAACATTCATTTTTACACGTCGCAAACAAAAAACAATCTTTTTATAAGAAATGTTCTATTTTTAAATAATGTTAAATGATTTCTACTATTAAAGAATTTCGAATTTTAAGAGATTTCGAGAAATTTCAAAAGATTATAATGGATTTTGGACCAGTTTAAGAGATTACAAAGCACTTCATGGGATTTCAAGGGATTTAAAAAGATTTCAAGTCATTACAAATATTCTCACAGAATATCTATGAATTTTAATCTATTGAAGAAGATTTCAAAGGATTTTTAGAGATTTTTAAAAGATTTAAAACGTTTTCCAAGGATTTCAAACAACTTGTAGGAATTAAAAAGTGTTTGAAAAGATTTGAGGAATTTTCGAAGTATTTCAAAATATTTGAAAAGATTTCACAGCATCTATAAAAGGATTACAAGTAACTTTAGAATATTTCAACGGATTTCCAAGAATTTTTTTAGATTCCATGGTCTATGAAAGGATTTAAAGGTATTTCAGAAGATTTTTATGGGTTTCCGGTTTCAACTAATTTTAGAAGAATTCCAGGGACATTACAAAATTCCTAAAAACTTCAAGTGGTTTCAAAAGATTTCAAGCGATTTCAAGAGATTTCTGGAGACCTCATAGTATTTTAAAAGATTTCAAGGATTGTCGAATTATTTATAAATATTTCAAGGGATTTCACGAGATTTCAAGTCATTTCTAAGGTTTTCGAGGGGTTTCACAGGATTTCAAATGATTTCTAAACATTTTAAGGAATTTCAGAAGATTTCTAGGAATTGCAAAATATTTTGAGAGATTTTAATGGGACTCTGCGGATTTCAAGTAATTTCAACAGGTTAAAAAAATTATGATTTATTTTAAATGATTTCGAAGGATTGTCAAAAAATGTATAGGATTTCACGGAATTTCACAATTTTTCGACTATGACGAATTAAAATTTTTTTTTAATTTCTTAAAGTATTTCAGATTATTTCAAGGGATTTTGTGGGGTTTCAGAGAAACGAGATTTTATAAGCTTACAGACGATTTCAAGGCATGTTAAGAAATTTTGAATATGAAAATATTCTATGAATGGCTACTGACAAGACAAACATGGTCAGAAACGGTATTTCTACCCTAAATTTTTATTGAAAAAATGTGTAAGAAATAAGAAAAATATTTCCTTATTAAAAATTTCTTAACATGCCTTGAAATCTTCTGAAAGCTCATAAAATCCTACAAATTTCTCTGAACCTCCATAAAATCCCTTAAATAATTTCAAATACTTTGAAAAACTTAAAAAAAATTTTAAATGCGTCATAATCATTTGAAAAATTTTGAAAGCCTGTGAAATCCCATAAATTTGTTTGAAATCCGTAGAAATTGTTTAAAATGCCTCATCATTTTTTAAATCTGTTAAAATCCTGGGAGTCCCACTGAAATCTTTAAATATATTTTGCAATCCCTAGAAATCCTCTGAAATTCCTTAATATGTTTAGAAATCCTTTGAAATCTTCTGAAACCATTTGAAACTTTGAAGAGTTTTGTAATATCCCGTGAATCATTTTGGAAATGAAAACCTTTACAAAATCATTAAAATCTCTCAAAATCCCTCGAAATCTTCTCAGATCGTTTAAAATTCATAGATATTCTGTAAAAATCTTTTAAATCTTTCACAGTTCTTTACAGTATCTAGAAATTATTTGAAATCTTTTTACATCTTTTTACATCCCTTGAAATCCTTTCAAATTCCTCGAAATCTCTTGAAATCTGTTGAAATCACTTGAAATAATTATTTTCTCTTGAAACATTCCAAAAGACTTTAGAAACTTGAAATTTTTTAAAACTTTTCAAAACCAAAGATATCTTCTGAAATCTTTTGAAATTTTTAAAAATTTGGTGAAATCTTCAGAAATCATTGAAATCTTAATATCTGGTGTACATTCAAATTTCGAATGATCAACCCCTGGACATTAAAGAATTAACGGCAATGAATAATTTTTTTTATTTAATGAAATTAAGATTTATTCTCTTATCAAATTAGATAATTTAAGTTTGTGTTTGCAAGAACAATGACATTTTTCGCCTCCATAACGATAGCAAATTAAATGAACAGTTATAAACATATTAAAAGTTAGCAGCGGATTTCATTGTCAAATTTCAAATATAATACATGGAGCAATTTCAAGTCATTCAAAAGCCAATCAGGTTTACGACAACAAAGTGTCCGCTATTTTCGAGAAACCATAGAATCACCTAACACCGGACAGTAGCCCAAACTTTGGACACCTATTTTTCTTGGATTTATACTTATTTTTGGAAAACAAAATTGGCTTCTTACGTTATTTCTAACTTTGGACTCAACGTTTTATTATTTTTATACTACACTGGAACCTCCATTTAACGGTGCTCCAAATACCGTCTTCGTAGAATTTCCGCCAACTGCATTCGGGGATGAGGGGGTCCAAGGAGTCGAGAGAGAGGCGCTGCGAGCTTAGCGGAGTTGAGCAGTTCCGTAGCCACAAAGCGGGCAGCTCGCCCTGACTGTTTTCATCGTAGAAATTCTGGGAAGAGTCTCACGGTCAAAGTAAGCAATGCCCGAGACCAGCGCTAACTCGAGAGTTGAGTGTATTTGGTAACATCACCTTTTTTAGATAGGAAAAGGGGAAAAAGGGGAAGTTTTGTGAGAATATGGCAAAAAGGGGAATTTCAAAAAAAAGGGAAAACGCAGGGGAATAGGGGAAAGACTGTGAACCCCCTATTTGGAATAGACTTTCCCGACCTGACCATTCCAGTCAACCTACTCCTGAATCCTAGTGTTGCGAAACAGGGACGAGGCCCAGTTACCCACATTTTGCACTAGATATCGGCACGTAATTAAATAGAAAACAATGGCACGAGAAACTCCCTTTGCCATTAAAGAAATGCTTTTGCTCCAAGAGGAAGATGGACAATTTCACTTCCACTGTAATAACTACACATACCTTCACGGGGGAAAATAGATATTGAAAAGAAGATATTAAAAATTTTGATATTTCCGGTTTACAACAATTTTTCCCGGTCATCAACAAATAATTGAAGCTCTTAAAATTAAAATTGTTTAAATTTAAAGCAATCAAAAGTGAACTGCTATGAAAAGTTAAAAAACAAAAAATGCCCTTTTTCAGCTCGGAAAATAATTAAAACCAAAATCTTCGCTCTTGAAGCTCAATAAAAACGTTACAAATAAAAAATGCCTCTTTTCCAATTCAGAAAACAGTTTAAAGCAGAAAATTCTTGCATTCCAACTAAATAAAAATGTTAAAAATGAAAAATGTCCGTGTTTCAATTCAGCTAAAAGTTTGAAGCTCTTACAATTCAGAAAAAAGACAAAGAAAAAGTTTCCTTCTTTGTTCGTAACAAAAATGTTAAAAGCACAAAATTTTCCCGCCCACAACTCATTGAAAAGGTTTTAAAAAATGCTCTCTTCCAACTCCGAAATAAATTAAAAGCGAAAGTTTCTTTCCTTATAACTCAATCAAAATTAGAGAATTTTCAATAATAAGCTTTGAAAATGTAATTATTTCAACAAAAAATTCCAAATTATATAATTTAAAAATGGAAGCATTCAAAATTGAAGGATTCTAAACTTCCTTTTATACTAAACTTTTCTATAATATTATAATTTCAGTTGTGAAGTTGAAACTTTTTTATGATAGAATCCTTTCGAGTTGAATTATTTTAATTTGAATTGTTTAAGATTAAGAATTTATCAAATTATGATATTTTCAAAAATTCAGCAATTTCTGTTGATATTGAAAAATCTACAAAATGGAACAACTGATGCAACAACTAAAATTATAACGTTCGAAATTGAAAATCTAGCGATCGGAAATTTAAACGATTCACAATTATTTTAAAAAATATTCAAATATTGGGGCTTCTAATAGTTCTAATTTTAAGTAGCTGGTTCAATTTTAAATCGATTCATTTTGAACATTTCATTTAAAATCGTCTATTCTGAAAAAACACTAAACAGACAAATATTGAAAGATTAATTGTTTTGAGTCTGCGATCAGAAATTGTTCCATTTGAAACGTTTTTAATTTTTGAGTAATGTCGAATTATGAATCTATGAAATTCAAATTATTTGAAAACTGAAAATGATTGATGAAGCTTAAATCCAAAATGTGTACATATTTAGTATACTATTTTGAAAGTTCCCGGTCAAAAAATAAACTCACGGTCATTTCCCGGTTTTTCGCGGTCTTAAAAAAATGGACTATTAGTTTTATTTGTCATAAAATTCTCTGACTTTTGGATGTATAGGTAACATACATAATTTCAGATAATTTATTTCAGTATGTTATCCCATTATATTTCAGTAGAATATCTTGGATTCTATTGTTTAATATCTTGGTTATTGTTAGGAAAAATCATCTTTTTAATATCTACGGATGCTCTGCTTCAATATCTAGATATTCTGTTTTAATATCTATTTTTCATCGCATTTGCGACAAAGAACATCTTCTACTTAACATTAAATGCTAAACGGGCTCGAGGGACCAAAAATTTCAATTGATACAATAATTGAAATTATTACTAGAATTATTATTAATTTGACCCCAAAACAATTAAAAATTTAATAATATTTATATTATTTAAAAATTCAGTTTTGTCTTGTCATTGTTGGCAAACACTGGCTTGATAAAAAGTGCACGTTTTCACCAGTGTTCCGTGACATGAATCGTGCCAATTAAATTTATCAAGGGTCGTTAGAAGCGCTTTACGTTTTACGATTTTCTTCTTTCAGAATTAGTTTCTTCCTCTTTAAATTAAATTTTTGTTATCTGTTTCTCTGTCATAAAAAATGGTTTTAAAGCTTTAAAACAATTTTTAGGTAATTATGTAAAGTTTCTGTACTGGGGCGCAGTTCCGCATAGCTGAATGCTCCGATTTCTTTCAAACTCCGTTTACTTACGTATTTTGACTCCCTGATTACGAATATGATAGTGAAAATAGGCGAAAATTCAATTTTCATTGTGAAACCATGAAAAATTATGGTTTTTTGCGTTTATCTCAGCCAATACGCACAATTTCGCAAAATATTCCAAGCAAAAATTATAGAACACGTTGAAATACACATCTCTTGTCACATGAACTTTTTTTATACGAGTGGTAATTTTCGAGAAAATTAGTGATACATCGCTAAAAGTGAAAAAAAAAATGGTCACAGAAATAACTTAAGTCACACAGCTACCCCTTTCTAATGTCTCGTGGGGACGGTTGGCACCCCTGTGACTGGTGACAGAAATAATGTAGGTCACATCCCTACCCCTTTCCAACGTCTCGTGGGGGGAAAGTACCTCCGTGACTGGTCACAGAAATAGTTTAGGCCACACAGCTACCCCTTTCCAATGTCTTGCAGGGGGCGGGAAGGCACCCCTGTGATTGATCACAGAGAAAATGTAGGTCACATGACACATCCCTACCCCTTTCCAACGTCTCGTGAGGGGGGGGGGGGAATTGGCCGCAAGTCATTTCAGATTCCAAAAGAGTCATCTTCTTCTTGTGCTTGGAGCAGAATCGTTCAATTGGAATCAGTTTGATTTGTCGCATTCACTGAAGCGTTTTTTCTCTATTCTGGAAGATCATACTCAAACTAACAATATTATATTGATAATCCATCTTCATCAGAACTCGAGAGAAGAAAAAAAGTGAAAGGACGTGGAAAGCTCCAAAAAAACAATATTGAAAAAAATATTCGCTTCACTAATCGCTTGCTCCAGTCAGCTTATAATATTCAATGCGCTATCTACTTGAATAGTCTCGAAAATAATGAGTGCACACGAGAAACACACGCCAGGAAATACTATGAGCGCGGACGCTAAAGAAAGACCTGACGCTTACTGCACTGAAATCTGTTACATTTCATCAGATGTATCACTAACTTTCTCGGAAACTATGACTCGTAGAAAAAAATGTAAGTAGCAAAAAATATGTATTTCAATGAGATCTACAAGTTTTGAGCCTAACATTTTGCGAAATTTTGCATATTGGCTGAGATAAACGCAAAAAACCATGATTTTATAATTTTTCCATGAATTCACCATGAAAATCGAATTCGCGTCAGCTTTTACTGTAATATTCGTAATCAGTGCGTCAAAAGACGCAAGTATACGGAGTTTGAAAGAAATCGGAGGATTCAGTTAATCGGAACTTTATTCCTATATTGATTCAGTGAGTGGTGAACCGATGGGATCTACTGAGCGATAATCAGGCGATAAAGCGTTGATAATAAACATTAAATACAAAGAAAGTTTCTCATAGTTGGCCCGTGACCTGATTAACGAGAAACGAACGGGCAGCGACCTACGGACACGCGGGGTCGTGAACTGAAACCGGGTCTAATAGAATTTTTAATCGATGTCTTTCTCTCGATATCAGCGCTTCCGTAATTCGCGCTTTTACTCCCCCCTCTTTTAGCTTATGATAATTGCTAATTTCGCAACCATCATCAAGATGTGATAGCTAGCGCTTTCCATTAAACCTCTTTACTCCCCTAACATCTGCAGTTTTCGAGACAGTTTTTCAACAAAAATACTTCTGCAATATTTCAGTCATTTAAAATAATTCATAAAATAAATGTATTTTTACACAAATTCTCGTTAATGATATATACTTTAAATTAAATAAAAGATGCAAACCAATTTTTGAGACTTTAAAATTTAGATAACATTTTTCTTTAAAAACGTTAAATAATTGTAATCACATTTTTTTGTCAATAGCGTATTGATTGAAAAATTGTTTGAAATATTTTAATCATAATTATCTATCATTTTTCGAATACTGCGAATGAAATATGCACACAATTTTAAATGAATAATTCTTTATCAGAATTCTATGTAGTACTTCTCTATTATTTAATTAAGTTTAGTTACTATTTTGAAAACCGTTGTCCGTTGATCTAAACAAATAATGTTTAATAAAAGTTGTACAGCATAAAAAATTAATCTTCTATGTCGTATACGTTTTTTTCCTTTAAAACCATTATTTTACGAGAAAAATGATATTTTCCAAAAATGAGGCGTACCCGTAGGCGCAGCTAATGAGAAGAGCTGGAAAAGGGGGTGAAGAGCGTGATCAGGTGTTAATTTGAAACCAGTCGAGATACGATATAAAAATTTGTTTTCATTGTTATTTTTTGCTTAAAATGATAAGGTTCCGAGAAGCGGTTAGCTCCGATTTTTTTCAAACTGTCTATACTAATGCACCCTTTGCTCCCCACGATGCACTACAAAGTGGTAGGGGTGTGACTTAAATTATTAATGTGACCAGTCACAGAGTTGCCTTCCCCCCATGAGACAATGCAAAGGTGAAGGGTTGCAACTTAAATTATTTATGTTATCAGTCACAGAGGTGTCCCCTCCCCCGAAATATGGGAAGGAGGTAGAGTTGTGACTTAAATTATAACTGTGACTAGTCTCAGGATTGCCTCCCCCACGAGACATTGGAAAGGGATAGGGATGTGACTTAAATTATTTCTGTCTCTCACGAGACACTGAAAGTGGAGGGGGTGAGACTTAGATTATTTACGTGACCAGTCACAGGGGTGCCTCTCAAGGCATTGGAAAGGGGTAGAGCTGTGACTAAAATTATTTTTGTGACCAGTCGCAGAAGTGCCGCAAGTCCCATTTCAAGGAATTCTACTCTTTTTACCAACATTTTCCTTCTTTTCTTGAAAAATAATGTTTAAAAAAAATGTGTATCACATAAAAGGTGTATTTTTGAATAATCTCCAACTTTTACCTCGAGTTTTTATTTTTTGTAAAGTTTTATATTTACTGAAATAAACGGAAAAACATGAAATGTCTATAGTTTTATCAAGTTTTGGCCTTAAAAACCAAATTTGCGGGTATTTTCACTATCATATTCGTAATCAGCGTGTCAAAATCCATCGGTATACTGAATTTGAAATTAATCGGAGATACTCTCTTTTCGGAACTTCACCCTAAAAAATGTTTAACGAAAGGTAATTTATACGAACAGTCTTAAAAAATCTTCTCATATTTAGTAAAAACTTAGACTGGATGCATTACAGAAAGAATTATTGATAGAATGCAAGTTTCATGGGTTTTTTCAAAAAAAGATATTTCATATTAACAAGAAAATATGTTTTGACTTAAACAAAAAAGATAACAAAGAAAATTTTAATGAGAATATCAATAGATTTGATAAATCTACTTGAATTTGGTTTAAAAAGGCTGCCATGCACATATACAAAATTAATATATGTTTCATTATTTATAACTGTAGTTAATAGTTATCCTATAAATTGCCCCTGATGAGCAAGTCTAAATTGGCTTAGAGACATGTTGGTCCCCAGTAGTATAAAAAAGACGGAAAAAAGAAAGAGTGTGAGGTTGGTTTTGATTGACTCTTTCTTTTTTCTCCCTCTTTTTTCTTTTTTGTTTGTACATTTGTCTCTAATGAGCCGGAAAAGCGGGAAGTCTCGAAGTCCAGTTTTGATTTGTGAACTTTTCGGGTGTTCCTTTTTCAGTACACAAAAAATTATCGTCAGAAAGTAGATTTGAGTGCGATCTTTAAGAAATTTAAAAGAGAGACACTGAGCAAGAATTTATTCAAATCTGCAGGGTTGCCTGTGAATACTTAAGATTTCTTTTAACTGATGTGTTAATGGTTAACTCAATTTACCAAAAGATACTTAAATATAGTTTACAAATTTAAGGAAGCTAGCAATTTTATTAGAATTGTGTTATTGGTTTGGATTATTACCTTTTTCTTTTTTGAAAAATGAAATAATCTGAATAGATTGGTTCTAAATCAACACTGTTAGAAAAATCTGATTGAATTTTAATGCACATGTATGGGAAGTTTTTTCCACTCATGTACATTAAATTTAATGCACAATCTGCATTAAAATTTCAACACGATAATATCAAAGTATGCTCATTTTAGCTTCCACTCTAATAATTAATTTCAGTTTGAAAATGGTCTGATTCACCCTGAATTTCCCTCTGATCAAGTTTTTTCACTTTGTATGTGAATTATATATCCTAAAATCAAGTCATTATCTTAAAATTAAATGCATGTGAAGTGACTTTTAGGTTAGGTCGAGATTTTGCATTCTATCTGCATTATTCTGTGGAATTTATATTTTCAAATATCTGTGGATTATAGTGTGAAGAAAACTACCCACTTTGTTTATGTAATTAAATTAAAAATACTAGTATAACGTAAAAAAATTGGATAAAAAGGATTTTTATAAATGAATTTTCAGTTACAAGTGCATGAAAATCACTTGCAGTTACCAATACCTGAAATTTAAGTTACATTTGTAATTTAAAAGTGCTTGAATTTTAAATTTTGAATTTTCTAACAGTGAACTCACGAACTAGTTGCTTGACATCACTGTATATCATATTGAAGATGTACCTAAAGAAAAGCTCAAAGCGCCTAGAACCGCAGACATTTATTTCGCGGTTTTTGAAAAGTTATTGCAGCAACAAAAGTCGAGAAAAGATATATGTGACATGTCACATGTATATTTTAATCCAGTTTGACGCAGAATGCAGATTCGTCACTGGTCTATTACCAGTTGTCGTGTCAGGCTATTTTGACAAGACGACAGTTAGGCCAATCGGCGTCACGGTGACCAAACAATTTGGCGGACGAAATTCTTGCAGAAGTTTGTTCCATGTGTCAGTGACTCGATTTATCGGGCCTATTAACTCTAGCAAAAATTTGCTCACAGTTAGAGATCTAAAGAGAGAATATTCTTTGAAAATTGTTTGCGGATCCAATAAACTTGAATATACTCAACTCTCCATTTAACACCGGTCTCGGGTACGGCCTGCGATGACCGTGAGGCTCTTCCAAGAATCACTATGATGTAAACAGTTAGGACCGATGAACCATTTCCAGTAGGAATACATAATATTTATAAACTGTATTTTGTACAAATGTAGATTTTTGTTATCATAAAGGGTGGACTTAAATTCTGAGTTAAGTATAATAATTGACTTGATTCAAACATTTCGGCACACGATGGTGTCTCTCTTCATTGATTTATATTATTTCTGCAAAAATTACAAAAACCGCTGCAAAGTAGTTTGGTGGGCGCGTTCATTATATGGTGTATCATTAATTGTGATCATTTCATGAACACTACGGTGGTCCTTATTTATAGAGTAATTCTTTTGTTTTTTAATTCGTTTACTCCCACTGGTGGAATTGGTTCGTATGCCCCAAAAAAATGAAGTACACTACATTTTAGCCAAATTGGTTAATATTTACCCACCAAACATGGACCTTGGATTTTCCTATGGGATTTACATGGAAGAAATCACGCAAAAACGAAAAATCTGCATAAATTTGTCAATTTTTATTCGAATCATTGTATCTCCGAGAACGAGAATTCGCATGGGATGCTTAAAATATCTTCATAGCCAAAAACTCAAAATTTTGGAAAATCACGAAATGGCTGCATTCTAAATGGGCCCAAAAATGCTATTTCTTTAAGTTATTAACAGAGGGTGACCAAAACTGTAAACAAATTTAATAATTTATTCTCAGGCGAATGCAAGATCACAAAATCCTAAATTTTGAAAAAATACAAAACAGTGACTAATTCAAAACACAAAAAATACCTCTTTCCCATAGTATTCAACGTAATACTTTTAAACTTCGGGAAAACAAACAGAAACTATAACATAATTCGAGAAAACAAAAATTTTGAAAAAATAAAAATTGTCGAAAATAAGATTTTAAGGGAACTGATCTGAATACTTTATTGTTTGAGTATTAAATCAAATTACGAGTATATGAATATTTGGAAGTTTAACTAAATTAAACAGAGGCCAGTGTTTTTCGCGAGTGTCTTTTGTTTACAAAGCCACCAAATATTTCGTTGAAAACTGTAGTAATAAGCTTTTTTTAAATTTTGAATTGGCCGCCATTTTGGATTTTTTCGAAATTTTGGATTTTCAAAATTATCAAGTAGTTTCTAAAGCCAAACAGTTCGTTTTAATGAAATTTCAAAGTATTTCGTAAAAAATGTAAAAATGAGCTTTATTTAATTTTTAATTGGCCGCCATTTTGTATTTTTTATTTATTTTGGATTTTTAAGGTTGCCAAACGGTTTTACATATAATCAGGCAAAATAAATGATACCCTCGTTGCCTACAAAAAATGGTATTCTGAGGAAGATGCCATATGGATTATGGGCAATATGTGCATTCTGTTATTTTGTATCATTGAGTACTTTATTTACATTTTTCTCTAATCTTATGATTTTTACAGATGTTTTTGATTTCAAATATATTTAATATACTTTCTACTATACACTTGTTTTATCTTAGTATTTTGACAATATAATTAAAATGTCACTTATTACTTATTATTACTTATTTTGAATATACGAACTGTCTACTGTTACGCAATTTTCCGTAACTCTAGTCCTAGCGCTATAATTGGCAGGATTAGTCTTACGGAAAATTCCGTAACACTAGTCAGTGCCTTGAATATAATAAGGTTTCTGAAAGGATGCACATAATTTGAGGTATAATAATTGAATACAATTAAAATTTAATTTTCATTATTAAATGTGAAAATATTTTACTATTTTATTATTGCCTCTTAGGACTTAATTCTGAATTTTGATATTTGGGGCTAACACTTTCTATATAGTTTCCTAAAATCTATTAGCATTTTCCGAACGATGATTTTTACGAGGGTTTGGGACTGGTTATTCTCAAAAAATAATGGTAAAATGATAGTTTGTCTAAGGGTCCACATAGATCGTCAGTTTCATGTTAGCAAGAAAATATGTTTTGACTTCAGCAAAGAAGGATAACAAAAAAAAATTTCAATGAGAATATCAATAAATTTAATACATCTATTATATTTGGTTTAAAAAGGCTGCCATGCACATATACACATTTAATATATGTTTCATTATTTATAATTGTAGTTTTTAATTAAATTACGCCTGATGAGAAAGTCTAAATTGGCTTCGAAACATGTTGGTCCCCAATAGTATCCAAAAGACGGAGAAAAGAAAGAGTGTGAGGTTGGTTTTGGACAACTCTTACTTTTTTCTCCCTTTTTGTTTCTTCTTGTTGTGTACATTTATAATACATTTGTCTCTAACGAGCCGAAAAAGCAGGTAGTCTCATACTCTATTTTTGAGTTGTGGACTTTTTAAGTTTTCTTTTTCAGTGCACAAAAAATTTGCGTAAGGAAGTAGATTTTATTTCGATCTTCAAGAGATTTTAAAAGAGAGACATTAAACGAAGATTTGTTCCAATCTGCATAAGTGCCTATGAATACTCGAGATTTCTTTTAATTGAGGTGTTAATGGTTCGCTCAATTTACCAAAAGATATCTATTGTACTTAAATAGAGTTTACAAATTTGAGGAGGCTAGCAATTTTTTAGAAATGTATTATTGGTTTGGATTATTACATTTAAAAAAAAATGGAATAATCTGAATAAATTGGTTCTAAATCAACCCACAAAATAGAAATGTATAATTTACGATATTTTGCCATTTACCATAACAGAATAGCGTGTTTTACCTTTTAATTTACAGTAATCACCTTAGCCCTACACTGAGGAGTAAAGACGGACATTCTTTGGATTGCAATAACTAATTACTTATTAGTTAAATCAAATGTTTCAACTTCACGATATGCAAAAAAAAATGTCAAAAATTGTATATTTGAAGCATTAACATCCGAATATGATTCCTTCGTGTAATTTATTGAGAAGAATTTAAAATCAAGTCCTGCTTAGCCCTGTTTTACGGTAATAATCACAAAAATTGTTGTATCAGAGCAATACTGTTTTTTTATTCAAATATTGAAATTTCAGAATTTGGCCTTGAACTTTTGGTGCATGTGTGTACAAAATTTCGATTGCTGAAAGGTTGAATTCAGAAATAGTCATGGAGCCTAGGACGTGTACCAAAATGTTATAAATCTTGAATAAATTTTAGTAAAAGATTTTAAACATTTCAATACTAAATTCAAACGAGTCTTGTAATTCTTGATAATGATCAGGGGCAAGAAAGTTTTGTATTTAGTATCAAAAATTTAATCAAGAATTCATATTCAGTCCACGATGGATTGCAAGAATGTTGTGGATATTTTAAATTCGGTTCAAAAGTATATTTATAAATTTCTGAAGTGAAAGAGAGATGGATTAAACATTCTGTTAAGAAAGGCACATGTTTACCATGAGTTACTAAATTTATTTTTAAGGATCATTCGAACTTTTTTTTATTCCATTAATAATAGTATTTTTGACGTTAATAATCTAATTTATGGAAAATATTATCCAATTCTCGATTCAATATTATCTTCTCTTCTTCTCAGTTGAATTTGAAAATTTTTTAAAATTAATAATGTGAATTTTCATTAAACATTTCACCATTTAGTTTTCCTTCAAATTTGAGGAAAATGTTGAAGTATTAAGAACTTGTGCAAAATAAATTTTGAATAAGTTCCTTTTTTATTCATTTGTGACTGAAATATTTTTATTAAGGATTGAGAAAAATTGAAATGACTAGTCGTTTGTAAAATTAATAATTGTATTAACAAGTAGATTCTTGCTATACTTTTCTACCTAACTTGTAATAATCTAATATACATAAAAAACTGTTTCTTTAGTATTCATGTAATAATATATACATTTTAAATTTAAAACATTTAAATCATTTAAAATTATTAATTTCATTTCAATTTCAATTTCATAATCATTAATCATTGAAATCATTGAAATGATTTAAAGTAATATGTATATTAAATTAAATTTGTTTTACAGAAAAAATAATCAAATGAGGTAGTTATCATAAACATTTCAATAAAAAATGTGAAAAAAAATATTTGAGGTTGAAATGAAATACGCTAGAACCCCCATTTAACCGGCCACCTTTCATCGTGTTCGTAGGATTTCAGCCGCCTCACATTCCTTGATAAGAAGGTCCAAGGAGCTGAGAGAGAGGCGCTGCGAGCTTGAAGCAATTACGCTCATTTGAGTTATGGAATAACGTAAAAAGTTATGAATATGTGAAGAAGAAATCGTCGAAAACAAGTGAGAGACAGGGGTGATCCAATACCCAGGCCTACACTTAGAGGTCTAAAATATGGCTCAAATTTTGACTCGTGCTATCTTGACTCATATTAAATTTCGATTTGATATGAGAATGAATCACTGGGTCGAACTTTTTTAGCTTAAACAAAAGCAAGCCCAAATCGAAGTATAGATTCGACAGTGTTGTTCCGGGCAGAAGGAGACGTCGCAGCAGCGACGTATTCTACGTGTACGTGTACGTGTTAGCTCGCGAATCTGAGCTAAGGAATAGGGTTAAAAGTTATGAATATGTGAAGAAGAAATCGTCGAAAATGAGTGAGAGACATGGGTGATCCAATATCCGGGCCTACACTTAGAGGTCTCAAATAGGGCTCAAATTTTGACTCGCGTTATCTTGATTCATATTTAATTTCGACTCCATATAAAAATGATTCACTAAGTCCAACTTTCTTAGCTTAAACAAACGCAAGCCCAAATCGAAGTGTAGATTCGACAGTGATGTTTCGGACAGAAGGAGACTTTGCAGCAGCAACGTATTCTAAGTATACGTATACGTACGTATATGTATACGTATTAGTTCACGAATCTGAGTTGAGGAATAAGGGTAAAAGTTACGAATATGTGAAGAAGAAATTGTCAAAAGCAAGTGAGAGACAGGGGTGATCCAATATCTGGGCCTACATTTAGAGTTCTAAAATAGGGCTAAAATTTAGACTTGTACTATCTTGGTTTACATTAAATTTCGATTTGATATGTGAATGATTCACTGGGTCGAACTTTTTCAACTTAAACAAACTCAAGCCCAAATAGAAGTATAAATTCGACAGTGATGTTTCGGACAGAAGGACACGTCGCTGTCGCAACGTATTCTACGTGTAAGTGTTAGCTCGCAAATCTGAGCTAAGGAATAAGGTTGAAAGTTATGAATATGTGAAGAAGAAATCGTCGTAAACAAGTGAGAGACACTGGTGATCCAATATCCAGGGCTACATTTAAAGGTCTGAAATAGGGCTAAAATTTTGACTCGTGCTGTCTTGATTCATATTAAATTTCGATTTGATATGAGAATGATTCACTGTGTCGAACTTTTTTAGATTAAAAAAACGTAAGCCCAAATCGAAGTGTAAATTCGACAGTGATGTTTCGGACAGAAGGACACGTCGCTGTTGCAACGTATTCTACGTGTACGTGTTAGCTCGCAAATCTGAGCTAAGGAATAAGGTTGAAAGTTATGATTATATGAAGAAGAAATCGTCGTAAACAAGTGAGAGACACTGATGATCCAATATCCAGGGCTACATTTAGAGGTCTGAAATAGGGCTAAAATTTTGACTCGTGCTGTCTTGATTCATATTAAATTTCGATTTGATATGTGAATGATTCACTGTGTCGAACTTTTTTTTGGTTTAAAAATCGTAAGCCCAAATCGAAGCGAAGATTCGACAGTGATGTTTCGGATAGGAGACGTTGCAGCAGCAACGTATTCTACGTATACGTGTTAGCTCGCGAATCTGAGTTAGGGAATACCTGTAAGGTTTAAAGTTATGAATATGTGAAGAAGAAATCGTCGAAAACAAGTGAGAGACATGGGTGACACAATTCCTGGGCCTACATTTAGAGGTCTAGAATAGGGCTAAAATTTTAACTCATGCTATCTTGGTTCATATTAAATTTCCTCTTGATATGAGAATGATTCACTGGGTCCAACTTCTTCAGCTTAAACAAACGCAAGCTCAAGTCAAAGTGTAGATTCGACAGTGATGCTTCGGAAAAAAGGAGACTTTGCAGCAACAACGTATTCTACGTATACATCCAGGTTATAGGATCGCGCGCGAAAAGAGTTACGCCCGGACCAATCTGAATGCCTCACTATCGAGGCTTTGTACGTAGTCGTGTGTAAAGGTGGATATATACAAATACAGGATATATACAGACACAGGATACATCGGACAGGCAGGGGTCTACAAATCGATAAAAACGCATCCCAGGCAGGCGCCGGCCAGAAAGAGGACTGCGCGTGGAAAAAAATGCGAGCGACCGAAGGGGTTAATGCGCTGATCATGTCATATCGAGGAGCGCTCGTTAAACAAATATATCGCCCCTCTCATGAACGTGCATTCGTTACCAAGGGTACGTCATTAAGACACGTACATGCCTGCTGGACTGTACGAACCCTGAGCGATAATCCAATTAATTAAAAAAATAAAACATTATCCGATTTGTCAGAGAAGTCTGCGGAACAATCAGTTTTTATCAGGGAAACACAAGGGGAAATTATAATTTGGAATGTGTGCAATGTTGGGAGGGTTCCGTACCTGGAAGCAGGACTTTACATATAGTTGAATTTGAAAGGTGTATTTGAAAAAAAAAATTGAAATTTGAAAGGTTTTTCAAAGAGATATGAATATTGTGGAATGCTGTTGATACAATTCATGAAAACGGAGAACTGATGGTGATTTTTCACTCTTATCACTCTTTATATCCAATCTTCAGATGTGAAATGTAAGAAAATCTGTTTCAGATTGGGGGCCGTCCATAAACTACGTTGCCAATTTTTACGATTCCTGATGACAAATCTGAACAAAGTTTGCGAATTTTGCGAAAAATGTCCAGGCAACGGAACAGTTTAATGAAGACTTGATAAGTTTCAAAATCATTTTCATATATCAGACTTCCCCTCTTCAACCCTTTTGTCAAGAATTCTTTATTTTCCCCCTGTTTTCAAGAAACTTTCCTTATTTTCCCTTTTCTCGTTTGTTCGCTTCAATTCGCACTGTTCAGTTGAAAATTTAATTATTTTGTTGAAAATTTATTTTTTCGCTAAAAATCCATCGTTTTAGTTGAAACTTTATCTCTTTGGTTGAAAATTCAACTATTTTGTTAAAAATTCATCGTTTCGTTGAGAATTAATTTTTTACAACTGGAAATGTAACTATTTCTTTTTTGGTTGAGAATCGATATGTTTAATTGAAAATTTATCTTTTCCAGTTGAAAATCCATTTATTAGGTTAAAAATTCGTGTATTATGTTAAAAAATCGTTTTTTTTTGGTAGGGAGTTAATCTTTTTCCTTGAAAAATCATTCTTCTTGGTCGAAAATGCAACTGTTTGGTTGTAAAATAATCTTTTTTGGTTGAGGACTTCACCATGTTTTTTTAATTCGTCTTTCTGGTTGAATTCAACTGGGTTGATTACCAATTGAAATCTTGTTTGGTTGAAATATTAACTAATATATGCTTCGTTGAGAATTCATCTCTAGGTTCAATAATCGACCACTTGGTTTAAATTTGAACTACTTTGTGAAAGGAATACATTTTTTTTTGAAGGCTCATTACTCTAGTTGACATTTCAACTGTTTGGTTGTAAAATAATTTTTTTGCTGAAAAATCATATTTTCGGGCTTAAAATTTAACTGTATTGTAGGAAATTCGTTTCCTTGGCTTGAAAATTCAACAATTCGGTAGAAAATGAATTTTCTTCTTGAAAAATCATAGTTTTGGGTTAAAAATTCAACACTTTTGTAGATAATTTGTCTTTTTGGCTCTAAAATTCAACGATTTTGTTAAAAATTAATGTAATTTGTAGAAGATTTGTCTTTTTTGGTAGAACATTAATCTTCTTAGTAGGAAATTCATTTCTTTGGTTAAAAATTTGACCATTTGATTGAAAGTTGAGCTACTTTGTTAGGAATTCATTTTTTTAAAGATTAACATCTTTCGTTTAAAATTCGTCTTTTGGGTACAAAATTAATCTTGTTTGTTGAAAATCCATCTGTTTGTAGGTTGAAAATTCAGCTATTTAAAAAAATTAACCATTTTGTTGAAAGTTTATCTATTTAGTTGACAATTCAAATATTTTGTTAAGGTCATCCTGTTTGGTCGAAAATTCAACTGTTTTGTTGAAAATTCGTGCTTTTGTAATGAAAATTCATCTCTTATGGTAAAAAAATCATCTTTGTTGATTGAAAATGAACTTTTTTGTTGAAAATTCAAGCTTACGAGTTGAAAATTTAAATTCCTTTTAAGAAATTCGTCTTTTTGGATTGGAAATTAAATTATTTGATTGAAAATGCAACTGTTTTTTGTGGAATTTTAGTCTTTTTTTGTTTGAAAATTCTATCATTTGGTTGAAAATGCATCTTTCTAGGAGGGAAATTTATTTGTTTGGTTGAAAATTCAATCATTTTGTTTAATGATTACTTATTTAGATGGCACTTCAAATTTTTTTTTAAAACATCTCCTTTGGTAGAAAATTGAAGGATTTTTGTTGAAAATTCAACTGTTTTGTAAAGAATTCGTTTCTTTGGCTTAAAAATTCAACCGTTGTGTAGAAAATTACTTCTTTTCTTAAAAAATCACATTTTTGGGTTAAAAATTCAACACTTTTGTAGATAATTTGTCTGTTTGGCTTTAAAATTCAATGATTTTGTTGAAAATTAATTTAATTTGTTGAAGATTCGTCTTTTTGGTAGAACATTAATCTTCTTAGTAGAAAATTCATTTTCTTGGTTGACGATTTAACTATTTGGCTGAAAGTTGAGCTACTTTGTTAAAAATTAATTTATTTGAAAATTAGCATCTTTGGTTGAAAATTTATACTTTATAAGTTAAAAATTCATCTGTTTTCAAATAAAAATTCAGCTATTTGGATAAAAATTCAACTATTTTGTTAAAAGTTTATTTATTCAGTCGAAAATTCAAATATTTTGTTAAGTTCACCTTCTTTGGTCGAAAATTCAACTGTTTTGTTGAAAGTTCGTTCTTCTGGAATGACAATCCATCTTTTATAGTAAAAAAAATCATTTTTCTTGGTTGAAAATGAACTTCTTTGTTGAAAATTCAAACTTTCAAAGAGCTTTTTTGAGGTTATTGAAAACTTTCTGATTTTGCATTAAGTATATTTTAAAAATGTATTTTTGCAGCTGAAGAATTTTCACTTTTAGCCTGTGACAAAATTCTGGAAACATTTTTCCAATTTTTGGAGATTAAAGCTAGTTAGATTGGATGAATGGATATGAATCATATGAATACTGCAGGATATTCTGTTTGATATCAATGGTAAAAGTTACAGGCCAATATTTTAAAATATGTTTTGAATTTTTACAGATAATAATGTTTAACTTCCATAAAATAACCAATGTTATTGGGTCTCAATTTCATATTTTTTTTCAGATCAAATTTTCATTCTTTAGAATTATTTTAAAGTACTATTTTTTATATACTTTAACTAGCTGACTATACTGTTGCATGGGCTGTATGAAAAATTGAAATTTGAGCTCTTGTAAAAAATTAAGGGGAATTTACCTGTCAACTGCATAGGCTATTAACCGAATGCCTCTGCACTCTGCCAAATCGCTTTCAGTGCATTTTAAAATCGTATCATGGTCATGATCATTTTATCAATAACTCTCTTTGCCAGGCTCCCAATTCCATTAGTGATACTAATTTAGTAATAATACATCTTCCATTATAATATGTATTCGTCATATTATTTATATTATGTTTTAAATTAACAATAGTCATTCATAATTAACGGGACTCATTACCGGAAGTGAAGATTAGGATTCAACTATGTCATTTTCGGATTACTTTTGATGTATATTTTATTCTCAATCATATACCTGTATAGTTTATACTCAATCATTAGACCGATTAATGATTAAGTTATCATTTGAATTGGTTGAGAATTGTATAAGTGGTCACGAGGCAAATTTAAAAACTTTTGTCATTTTTGTTATAGATTATATAAGATTTGTAAAGCCATTCATATAGGAAAAACTGTTTTCCGTGCAACTAAAAAGGTTGCAAATTCACACAACTCTTCGGTACAATGTTTAAAACTCTCCTGACAATTCGCAATACTTTTACAATGTTTTTCTTCAAATTCATGAAAAAATTAATTATTTAAAAATTGTTAAGTTCTGGACCTCTGAAACAGTTGCAAATCTGATAATTTTTTGGAAATAACTCGAAGAACGTTACAGCAAGTTCGCAAGACTTTATATATTTTTGTAATACTATTTTTGACAAACAGAATGTTTTCCGTCTTTTTGAACATGTTCCAGACTGAGGCGAAGGTTTCAAAACAAGATTTTATTTTATACAACCGATTTCATGCATCCACAAAAATGGAAAACTTTGGAAATTAAAGTGAGATTTTAGATTTTTATGTAGTTCGATAGTTGTGTATCATTCGGGGCAAATATGGCTCAACTTTTATGCTTCATAATTCAGTGAATTTTTATTATTTCGGAATAAGACTTTCTGTACATCTTATAAGCTTATATATTCGCAAGATATTCAATTCAGTTCGATTAAGGAAAGCAAATTTCTGACAGAGTAATTCCTTGAGCCATATTTACCCCGGTGATCCGCAACTATTCCGGATAACAGCATCTTTTAGAGTTAGTCAAAAAGTTAAGAAAAAGAAATGATTATATATTTTTTACAAAATATCACATAATTAAATCAAATTGCACTTCTTATCTCTCATTATCGCGTAATAAATTCTATATAAAAATCTCTCTACGAAATATTAGATTCTTTACGGGACATGAAATCACCACCTGTTTTTGTAGGATAGGGTGAGTAAGAACCACCACCTAAGGCAATTGAGAGCCGACGTGACCATATCCGGTTGAGCGATTTTCCTCCTCTTTAGAGACTCTAAAGAGGCGGTTAGCCTTTTTCTCCCTTTCCAACTTTCCTACGTCCAAAAGTCCTCTCCAACCCTCTTCTTTCTACTTTTTCTCCTCTTTTTCCTCTTTCTCCGCCAGCCTCTTCGACTCTTTTACTTGGCCACGGTTCCACAGGCTTTTTCGATGTAATGATATTTCCATCCAATTCGAACCCCACCTCCGGTGTTGGGGGTGGAGGTTGGTGGTGTACCGTGTGTGTACGTATCCTGCACCCTCTCACTCCCTCACTCTTTCTCTCTTTCGTCTCCTCGTGTCCATCCCCACCCCCACTTGGATGGGTGGCACGTCGCTCACTACGTCATCTGTCCCCTCGACCAATCGACGTGCGGCGCGCATTTTTTCCCCGCATCGTAACAAAAAAAAGGGAGGACAAAAAAAAGCGTGAGCGGCATTACCCCCGTTGCCGCGGACCAATCGCCATACGTAAAGAGGCATTTTTTATGGGCGCCGCTTGGCCGGCCCGCTCGGTCGGTTTGTGTGATAAAAATTGACCTAAGTTTTTTTTTGCACGCTCTGCACGACCGGCTATAACTGCCTAACATTAAAAAAGATGGGCTGTGTACAGGCTTCGACGGGGTGACCAGGGTGGAACGGGGATCGAGAGAGTGAGAGGAAAAGAGAAGGGGGTGACTCTGTACCAAGAGCATTCAGAGAAAGAGAGAATGATACGCGAACATGTAATACATACTAGTTCACTGGAGATATGTAATGCACGTCGATGCATAAATGTGCAGTTGTGCAAATGCCAAGAGAGGGAGGGTGAAGTTCGGAGGTTCAGTTCCCAACCCGACCATATCGGACGTCAGTGGACTCGCATGAAAATCGAACTTGTATAGTGCTTCCTTCACCACCTACTTCAAAGATTTAGTAGAAGGCTTCTGAAATTTTTTAGTTTTTTACAAGTTTAATGAGCCTTTTTAAGTTTAAGTTTAAGTTAAAGTATGTTCTTGTGAAAGGCCTCTTTATCCCTAGATGCAATAGCCACCTCTGTGACTTGAATTGATTTCTTAATGAAGTTCCTACGAGGGTCGTTTGTTAAGCAAGGTAAATTTCCCGCTAGATGGTACCCAAATGAACTTTGTAGTACATGGACAAGAAATAGGACTCTTCCGTCTAAATTCTATCAAGCTTCAGTCAAAACCGACGCTTAGTTTAGATTTGAAATACGTTTGAAGTAAGCGTGTCAATAGTTTTCGAAAAAATGGAGAAAAAAGTCTGCTCCTTCGTTGGAAACCGTTTATTTTTGGTTAAACAAATTTAAACGAGGCCAGACCAGAACTAAAAATGAAGCGCGCTTCGAACGCTCAATTGAGGTCACCACATCGGAAAAGGTGGACAAAACTCATCATATGGTTACGGAAGATCATCGAATCAGGATGCGTGAGATTTCTAAGGCTGTAGGCATCTCCACTGAACGAGTC
>JAUMHM010000079.1:180337-197120 GCA_032362435.1 Melikaiella ostensackeni | reverse complement strand
AAAAGTGCTGTTTCATCACGAAAACGCACCGGCTCACACCTCCGCAATCGCAATGGCAAAAATACACGAACTGGGCTTGAAATTGATTCCTCATCAACCCTATTCTCCAGTTTTGGCTCCGTGCGACTTCTTTCTGTTCCCCAACTTGAAGACCTGTCTCGGTGGGAAGAAATTCTCGTCCAGTGAAGAAGTAATGGATGCCGTGAATGCGTATTTTGCAGACCTCGAGTAATCTTACTTCTCTGGAGGGATGAAAAAATTGGAATCTCGCCGGACTAAGTATGTAGCTCTCGAAGCAGACTATGTTGAGAAATAAAGGTCAACTTTCCAAAAAAAATTTTACTTGTCACTTTACCAAACTTATCAAACGAACTTCGTATTACTTTGTAGCATTCCGTTTTCATAAACATTAGATGTCAGGGCAGGTTTAAGGAACAAAGTTGTGGAAATCAAAATACTACACCTAAAATTAAAGCGCATTGGGACCCTAAAAAAATATAATTCAGGGTGTCTACTAATCGGAAAACTGGGAAATAGCCGGGAATTAACCTGGAATACAAATTCAAACCAGGAATCACATTAAAAGTTTTCGAAAACGTGATATTTGTTATTCATCATCCTGATAGCAAGACCAAATCATTAAAGAATTTGTGATAAATATGATAAAAAAAACATTCAAAAATTATAAAATTTCAAAAATTGTTATAACAATCAAGAACAATGTTCAAACTCTGAGCGAATGGTGTTCTCTAAGATATGCAATTATTATTAATTAATTGTTATGGTATTCTACTTTGTTTCGCGGACCTTTCTCTGTTTTGAATCCTTTCATAATATTTTGAATGTTTCTAAAAATATCGATTTTTTAAAATAAACTTTATGTTGTCTTTCCCAATTAGGACATATAGATTAGTGATATTTTTTAATAACCTTGTAGATTATTTCCGGCTATTAAAACAAGATTTGTTGAAAATTCTTTTTGTGAATTTCCTTTTAATCAAAACTAGAAATATAAATATTTTTTAGTTTTGCTGAAGATTATTGATGAAAATTTACTTTAGGGTCAGTGAAAATGAATGCAATTAAATTATAATTGCTTCAGACGTTTCAGCGCACGATGGTGGTCCTCTTTAATTATTTAATCTGAAAATTGTTTAGACATGCATGGAAAATATAATACAATTGCGATGTCTTAGTTACCTACTTAGATTTAGTTAACATCACAGTTGTTATTTTTTATAAACATTTCTTTGGTTCATTATTTTTGGTATTCTAATTGGTAAATAATTCTTAGGTATAATTTCTTATTTCTTTGATACTAGCGATTAATTATTGAGTAATTATAGGAGAGTCATTACAAAAACCATTAAAAGAATCATTCATTTTAGCAGTAAGTGAATTTTTCATAAACCACGTTATAAACACATGTATTTAAAATAGAACTGTAATAATAAAAGATGAAAGATAGTTTTGTGTAAATACTCCTCAATATTTATATAATCATTCAACGCAGAATATATAAGAAGGAGATTTGCTTTAATTTTTATATTTCAATATGGTATAATTATTTTGATTAGATTATTGTTTGTTATATTTTATTTAGATAAGTTTTAATTAAAATTTTGGAATTACATTAAAATTTTCAATAAGTTTTTTCACACTACCAAATAGAATAAAAAATATTTCTTCATGCAAATCTTTCCTGAGAAAGAATGGGACGATTAAAAATAGAAAGTCCAAAGATAGTTTGAGCAAAATTTTAATCGACAATCTTTTAAAATATTTGAAATATCATTTAAAAAAGTAGAACTTTTTAATTTCGTACCATACTTCCCGATTAAAATAAAAAATAGTTTTTTGTAATTCTTAAATCTATTTGAATCATGTGAAATCTTCTTGAGCCGATTAACAATCTTTTAAAATCTTTTTAAATTTTTTTTAAATGTTTGAAATCTTTTTAAATTTTCATGAATTTCTTTAAAGTGTGTAAAATCTTTACGAAATTTTTGAAATCTTCTGAAATGTTTTGAAATCCTTGTGAAATTCTGAAAGCTTTAAAATCTTTCTGAAACTTTGAAATCTTTGCGAAATCTTGGAAATCTTCTGTATTATCTCTAAGAATTATATCTAAGAACTATTTACCGATTAGAATCCTAATCTTTGAAATTTTCTGAGATCTTTTGAAATGTTTGTGAAATCTTTGTGAAATGATTTAAAATGTTTTAAAAAATTTCGAAATTCTTTGAAATGCTACCGAAGATATTAAGGATTATATCTGATTATTATTTACGAATTATGCTTCCAAAATAATTAATCAAAGATATGTTTATAACTAATAACAGCTGTCTTGTTAACCAAATTTACGCAGATAATTGAGACATCCAAAGTGTAATATATTTGTTTGTAAGTTTTAGACACAATGAATTACAAAAAAATTATTTTTTTAAATATAAAGATGAATCGCGATGCATACAACTACAAATAGGAAACCCTCATGTTAGATGCGTTTTATTCGTGCTTCTAGTAAGAGGATATTTGATATTAACAACCGGGGAAAAATTGGGAATTATCAGGAAATAACCGGGAATTTGGGGGCGAAAAATAATAATCGCATTTTCAAATTTTTCTTATAAACAACGACAGATTCGACGAAATGCTTAAAAAAAAATTTCGCAATTTCAAAATCTTCTACAAAAATACATCTAACTCTTTTATGATATCTTGCACCGTTCGCGAGAAAAATTAAAAAATTCAATTTTTCGAAAAAAAATTCTCGTGGCCACAAAAATGATCTGACCTGGAGAAAGCTTACCCATTGTCGTCTTTTTATAAGCCCAAATTTTAGAAAAATATTGCATATAATAAAGAAAGTGGGGTTCTCTATTGAATTTGACTTTATCTTCCCGGCTGAATTTTAAAATCCTGAAAAGATGATTTTATGAAAAATCCATTTTTTATTTTATCGAATATTTTTTAAAAAATTTCCTATATGAAGAAGACATTCTGTGAGCTTCATGCAAGCCAAATCATTTTTGTGGATACGAGATTTTTTTTGAAAAATCTTTGTTTGTAAGAAAAATTCGAAAATGCAATTTTCCAAAAAAATTCTCTTGACCGTGAAAATATTTTGTCCCGCATGAAACTTGCAAGATTTCTTTATCATTCCAGTATACCTGTATAGTTCAGTAAAAAAATTTAAGAAATAAAAGGTGGTGATTTTGAAAAAATCGACTTTTAGTATTTACCGAAAAATCGCCGCCATTGTGTTCATTTTCAAAATTTTGGTAATTTTGCGACAGGATTCGAGAGAAGTCAATTAGCCTTACCAGAGTCAGGTGAGAAATCTTAAATTTGTATCCTAATTAGGTCAAAAGTTGTAAAAGTTTGAAGAAAAAAATTTGTTTTAAAATAATTCTAGAATTTTAAATACTCATAACTTTGCGAATTTTTTTTTCTCTGACGGTAAAGTATGTGTCATCCACCTGTAATGATTCGGTGACATGAGCTGCACTGCCTGTCTGATTTGAAATGGATTCGGTCATGAGCATTTTTTAATTCTATTAGTGATCTACTTTTTAATCTTTCACATGCTTGAATTTTTCTCTCATGAATTCTTATCAGTAAAAAATTCTGAGGCGGTCAACAGAATTTTTTTAACTTAGCTAAAAATATAATTGAAAAGAAGACATAAAAATTACCTTGTAGTATGTGGAAAACCTGTGAAAGGAAAGGCGTTATTTTTATTCAGAAGGCCGTTTCGTGTAATTTACGTGACACCCATATGATATAAAAAGTCTTTGATAAGAAAATAAATTCCTTTTTACCTAAAATTGAACTACTGAATTAATTTTTTTATATGAAAGGGAAACTTAAATTGACACTGTATAAAAAAACATGTGAAAAAAAATAATTTCCGTAAAAACATTATACTATGTTTTTTTTAAAATAAAAGAAAAGTGGTTTCGAATCCAGTAGCTGGTAAGTAAGACAGGAGCCTATTTCTGTAAAATTTTCCTTCTTTTTCAATCTATGTTATTTTTCTCAACAAGTACTCTCATTTAAATAAATTTGATTGTCGTGACCATCAGTACACATATACGCATAGTTTAATTTAATTTACTTTTTATTTTTTAAGCATAAAATAAAATATATTAATTCAAAACTAATCAAAATATGAACTATGAATATCATAATATCGGGCGTCATTTTAGGAAGAATGAAACTTATGTATGTGCAGTTTCGATGACATGGGGATTATGATAGATGGCGTTGCTTTAAAATGAATATTGTAGGTTATGTGCTTTGACGAAAGAATAGAAATTACGTTTCGGACAAATGAAAATTATATCAGATAATAATTCGGTATTATAAAAATTAGGTCAAATTATATTTCGTTAAAATAAAAATTATGTCAAAAGGTAGTTCGGAAAATAAATATTATGACTACTGATAATTCGGAAAAATAAAAATTATGACAAATGGTAGTTCGGGAAAGAAAAGATTCTGTCAAATCGTAATTCGGAAATATGAAAATTATGACGAATGGTAGTTCGGAGAAATAGAAATTATGACAAATGATAAGTCGGAAATATAAACATTATGAAAAAGAAAATTATGTCACATGTTAGTTCAGAATAGAAATTATGACAAATGGTAGTTCGGAAAAATGAAAATAATGACAAATGGTAGTTCGAAATAATGAAAATTATGACAAATGCTAGTTCGTAAAAATAAAATCTATGTGAAATAGTAGTTTAGAAATATCTAAATTATGAAAAATGGTAATTCGTACAAATAAAAATTATGACAAATGGTAGTTTGAAAATATAAACATTATGACACATGTTCATTCGGAAAAATAAAAATGATGACAAATGGTACTTTGGCAAAATAAAAATTATGACAAAAGGTAGTTCGGAAAAAAACCCTGTCAAATAGTAATTTGGAAATATAGAAGTTATGACAAATGTGATTCAGAAAAATAAAAATTATGACGAATGATAGTTTGGAAATATAAACATTATGACACCTGGTCATTCGGGAATATAAACATTATGACACCTGATGAAAGGAGGTAGTTTTGTAGTAGTTTTGCACACGATTGAAACCCGAATTACCTCCTTTCATCATAATGAATCATCGTGAAAGCATTAAATCTATTATGACACCTGATAATTCGGAAAAATGAAAATTATGACAAATGGTAGTTCAGAAAAATAAAAATTATGACAAATGGTATTACGAGAAAATAAAAATTATGACAAATGTTATCACGGAAAAATAAAAATGATGACAAATGGTAGTTCAGAAAAAATAAAAACTATTTCAATTATTAATTTGGAAAAATAAAAATTATGACAAATGGTAATTCGTAAAAATAAAAATCTTGACAAATGGTAAGTCGGAAATATAAACATTATGACACTCGATAATTCGGAAAAATTAAAATCATGACAAATGGTAGTTTGGGAAAATGAAAATGATGATAAATGGTAGTTCGGAAATATGAAAATTATGACAAATGATAATTCTTAAAAATAAAGATTATGACAAATGGTAGTTCGGAAAAATAAAAATTATGACAAATGGTAATTCAGAAATATGAAGAATATAACATCGGATATTCCGAAAAGAAAAAATTCTGTCAAATAATAATTCGTAAATATAAAAATTATGACAAGTGGTAGTTCGCAGAAATAAAAAATTATGACAAATGGTATGACGGAAAAATAAAAATGATGACAAATGGTATTACGGAAAAATGAAAATTATGACAAATGGTAATTCGTAAAAATTACAATTATGACAAATGGTAAGTCGGAAATATAAACATTATGACACCCGATAATTCGGCAAGATTAAAATTATGACAAATGGTAGTTTGGGAAAATGAAAATGATGACAAATGGTAGTTCGGAAGTGTGAAAATTATGACAACTGATAATTCGAAAAAAAAATTATGACTACTGATAATTCGGAAAAATAAAAATTATGACAAATGGTACTTAGGGAAAATAAAAATGATGAGAAATGGTAGTTCGGAAATATAAAAATTATGACAACTGATGACACATGTTCATTCGAAAAAGTAAAAATTATGACAAATGGTAGTTCGGAAAAATAAAAATTATGACAAAAGGTAGTTCGAAAAAAAAACCCTGTCATATAGTAATTTGGAAATAAAGAAGTTATGACAAATGTGATTCAGAAAAATAAAAATTATGACGAATGATAGTTTGGAAATATAAGCATTATGACACCTGATAATTAGGAGAAATAAAAATTATGACAAATGGTAGTTTAAAAATATAAACATTATGACACCGGATAATTCGGAAAAATAAAAATCATGAGAAATGGTAGTTTAAAAACATAAACATTATGACAACTGGTCATTCGGGAAAATAAAAATTATGACAAATGGTAGTTCGGAAAAATGAAAATGATGACAAATGGTAGTTTGGCAGCATAAAAATTATGACAAATGGTAATTTAAAAAAATTAAAATTATGACAAATGGTAGTTCGGGAAAATAGAAATTATGACAAATGGTAGTTCAGAAATATGAAGACTATGACAAATGATAATTCGAAAAAGAAAAATTTCTGTCAAATAGTAATTCGGAAATGTAAAAATTATGACAAATGCTAGTTCGCAGAAATAAAAAATTATGACAGATGGTAAGTCGGAAATATAAAAACTATGACAACTGATAATTCGGAAAAAATGAAAATTGTGACAAATGGTACTTCGGAAATATAAAAACTATGACAACTGATAATTCGGAAAAAATGAAAATTGTGACAAATGGTACTTCGGAAATATGAAAATTATGACAACTGATAATTCGAAAAAATAAAGATTATGACAAATGGTAGTTCGGAAAAATAAAAATTATGACAAATGGTAGTTCGGAAAAATAGAAATTACGACAAATGGTAGTTCGAAAAAATGAAAACTATCTCAAAAAGTAAATTTTGAATTTTAAAAATTATAACAAATGGTAGTTCGGATGAATAAAAATTATAAGAAATTGTAGTTCGGAAATATAAAAATTATGACAACTGATAATTCGGAAAAATAAAAATTTTGACAAATGGTAGTTCGGAAGAGTGAAAATTCTGTCAAATAGTAATTCGGGAATATAAAAATTATGACAAATGGTAATACGGAAAAATAAAAATGATGACAAATGGTAGTTCGAAAATATAAACATTATGACACTTGATAATTCCAAAAATTAAAAATTATATTAAATGGTAGGTCGGAAAAATAAAAACCATGTCAAATAGTATTTTGGAAATATAAAAATTATGACAACTGATAATTCGGAAAAATAAAAATTATGACAAACGGTAGTTCGGAAGAGTAAAAATTCTGTCAAACAGTAATTCGGGAATATAAAAATTATGACAAATGGTAATTCGGAAAAATAAAAATTATGACGAATGGTAGTTCGAAAATATGGTTTTAGGTAAAATAAATATTAGTTTAGACTTTAGAGAATTTTCATGCGCCTCCAAATAGAAGAATGTTTCTTATCTGGGATATCAGTTGTATATAAGAGTGAATTACTCTCTATTTTGAAAATGTATCTACAATCATTGGTGATAAATTTTCGCAACGCAGTGGAATCATCAAATCAACGCTAACGCCATCGTAAATTCGTTGATGAAGATTACGTTTTCAGTAATAACCCTAAAACCCAGTAACGTACAGTGTGTCGCTCACCCACGTGTCCGGTAACGCATATTTGCGAAGAAGGCGAGGGGGATCCACACTCGCGAATTTTCAACGTCACATTCATGCACTGCGTGTTGTGAGTAATGGGTCGCAAATTGCCAATAAAATTATGGACTCGTGGCAAAGGAAATTGCATTTAATGCCATTCGAGTCTTTCAATTTCACGACCCCAACAGAACGGTCCGCTGATCGTTGCCCACAACCTAAGTGTCACGTGACCTTCGATCTGAGATTGCACTTGGAAAATATCTCGACAGCTTCAATAATTCAAAGACATCAATGAGGAAAATCATTTTTTCTTGTAAGCAGTACTTATTCTAATGCATGAACTGTAAAATGAGTAATATTTCCACTTCCGAAACATAATGTCAAGCCAAAGCGGTTGGCAAGCGCCCTCAAGGAAGGATTTCGTAGGAATAATCGGACTGTATGAAAAGCTTCCAGCAGAGGTGTTTCAAGAACCGAATTTTCGCATTTTTCTTATGTTTCTTATTTTTTTAAACACTGCCATGAAAAAGGAGAATATAACATAGCAGATTTTATCTCTCATCGCAATTTTACATCACAAGAGCTTTAATTTGAGCCATGCTTGCTGGAAATCGGACGAAAAGAAAAGCTTCCAACATAGGGGTCTGAAAAGCCAAATTTCCAAATTTATTTTTTTTTCCTTATCCTTTAACCACTAACATCAAAAAAAGAAGAACATAGCGTAGCGGTTGCTATTTCTTATCGCAATCTTATATGCCAAGAGCTTCTATCTGAGCCGCGTCCTAAGGAAATCACACTTAAAGAAAAGCTTCCAGCATGGGGGTCTAAACAACCAAATCTCCTCAGTTTTCTTATTTTTAACCACTGATATAAAGAGAATATAACTTAGAAAATTTGATTCCTTATCGCAATTCCACATGAAAAGAGCTTCAATTTGAGCCGTGCCCCAGGGATATCAGACGAAAAGAAAAGCTTTCAACATAGGGGTCTAAAGAGACAAATTTCTTCTTTTTTATTGGTTGTTAACAACAGATAAAAAATACCATAATACAGGATGACAAATGGGATGGTGTGAAGACTAATTGATGATTATTTTCGAACAGGTACAGGAATCAAAAGAACGAAATGATGGTTAAATAGTAGAAACTTTGAAGTTTTATTGAGGAACCCAATTTCATGATTTTAAAACTTTTATATATCTTAGAAGCGAATATCTTAAAAATAACGATAATTCGTCTGAGGCGAAACACTTAGTGGTATAGGTTTTCGAAATGTGCACCATCTAAATTGACATAGTAATCAAGTCTTTTTTTAATGTAAAGCAATAAAACACACGCTCTCTTACAATATCAGGAATATCATGAACCGCTTTCTGAATAGCTGCTTCGAGTTGCTCTAGGTCTTTGGGTTGATAGCCGTAACAGCTGTCATTAAGGACGTTGGATAAACGGGATTAAGAATTTTTTTGTTTGCCCCCAATTATGAACACGGCCCTGACCCCATATTTATTTTCGGAAGTAGATTGTAGGACGAATAGACAAGACTCACCAAGTACTCGGGGTCTGATGAAATCCTGGAATCCATATAACGTGGAACACTTTGTTTTTTATGAGAAAATGAATATTTTGATAGAAAATATTCATTTTCTGAAACTTTGAAATCAACACCGAGCAGACAAATCGCGAGAAAAGATGGCGAGTTTCAAACACACTTGACTTCAGTCATATTTTACAGACACAGCACCGACATAAAAAAACGCTCTGTATAGCATCCTTTCCCAAACTAAACTTCGCAATTATGAAGCGAATTTCGCGATTGATGCGCAACAAAAGTAAAACACACTTCCAAATTTTTTGAAAACTACGCAACAGAAGATCACAGATGAAGAAGCAAGAGAAACCGATCTAGCAGTGCGTTCACAAGGCGATAGCGGCCATTTTTTGTACTAAAATTATAAAATCACAGATTACCCAGAGAATCGCGGTCGGTAATTTATTTTTTTCCTCAAAACTAATTATCGGTATGTACAAATAAAAACTAACAATTTTCGTTATGAACACGCATCCTGAAATTATTTTTTGCAGAAATACAAAGATAAAATACTATTTATAATGCCTATTTCCTTTAAAAATAAATAAACTTACCAACTTTGCGAAATTAATTATTTATCAATACAGAAGTCTTTGTTCTTTATTAATAAATAAATAAATGAATTTACCAAATTTGTGAAATTATTTATTTCCAAATTCACAAGCCTACTTCCTTTATAAATAAATAAACTTACCTACTTTGCGAAATTAATTATTTATCAATACATAAGTCTTTTTTCTTCATTAATACATAAATAAATAAATTTACCAACTTTGTCAAATTATTTATTTCCAAATTCACAAGTTAGAATTTGGAAACAAATAATTTCGCAAAATTGGTAAATTAATTTCATTATTTATTCATAAAGCACCGAGACTTGCGAATTCATAAATAAATAATTCCGCAAAGTGGTTAATATATTTATGTATTTGCTCATAAAGGACAGAGACTTGTGAATTTGAAAATAAATAGTTTCGCGAAGTTGGTTACTTTATTTATTTATAAAGGAAATAGACTTGCGAATTTGAAAATAAATAATTTTGCAAAGCTGCTAAATTTTATTCATTCATAAAGGACAGAGACTTGTAAATTTATAAATAAATAATTTCAAATCGCTGGTAAGTTAATTTATTCATAAAAGGAATAGGCTTGTGAATCTATAAATAAATAATTTGAAAACTCAGAGGATTTTTTTATTTATTTACAAAAAAGAGACTTGTGAATTTGAAAATAAATAGTTTCGCGAAGTTGGTGAGTTTATTTATTCATAAAGGAAATAGACTTGCAAATTTGGGAATAAATAGTTTCGCAAAGTTGATAAATTCAATTATATATTTATTCATAAAGGACATAGACTTGTGAATTTATAAATAAATCATTTCAAATGGCTGGTAAGTTTATTTATTGAAAAAGAAATAGGTTTGTGAATCTATAATAATGAATAATTTGAAAAGTCAGAGGATTTTTTTATTCATTTACAAGAAAGAGACTTGTGAATTTGAAAATAAATAGTTTCGCAAAGTTGGTAAATTCATTTATATATTTATTCATAGAGGACAGAGACTTGTGAATTTATAAATAAATAATTTGAAAACTCAGAGGATTTTTTCATTTATTTACAAGAAAGAGACTTGTGAATTTGAAAATAAAGAGTTTCGCGAAGTTGGTGAGTTTATTTATTCATAAAAGAAATAGGCTTGTGAATCTATGAATGAATAATTTGAAAAGTCAGAGGATTTTTTTATTCATTTACAAGAAAGAGACTTGTGAATTTATAAATAAATAATTTCAAAGGCTGGTGAGTTAATTTATTTATAACAGAAATAGGCTTCTGAATCTATAAATGAATAGTGTGAAAAGTCAGAGGATTTTTTTATTCATTTACAAGAAAGAGACTAGTGAAATTGAAAATAAATAGTTTCGCGAAGTTAATGAGTTTATTTATTCATAAAAGAATTAGACTTGTGAATCTATAAATAAATAATTTATAAACTCAGAGGATTTTTTTATTTATTTACAAGAAAGAGACTTGTGACTTTGAAAATAAATAATTTCGGAAAGTTGGTAAGTTTATTTATTCATAAAGAAAATGGGCTTGTGGATTTGGAAAAAAATAATTTCGCAAATTGGTAAATTCATTTATATAATTACCCATAAGGGACAGAGACTTATGAATTTACAAATAAATAGTTTCACATTGTTGGTAAATTATTTAATTTGTAAAGGAAATGGCCTTGTGAATCTATAAATATATAATTGGAAAACTTAGAGAATTTTTTTCTCTTATTTACAAGAAAGAGACTTGTGAATTTGAAAATGAATAATTTCGCAAATTTAGTAAGTTTATTTATTCATAAAGGAAATAGGCTTGTGAATTTGGAAATAAATAATTTCGCAAAGCTGGTAAATTTATTTATTTATTTATTTATGCAAGGAATGTGCTTGTGAAGTTAGAAATAAATAATTCGACAACTTAGCAAATTTATTTGTTCATAAGAAATGGACTCGTGAATTCGGAAATAAATAATTTCACAAAGTTCTTAGATTTATTTATTCATATAATTATAAAGAACAAAGACTTGTGTATTTATGAATAAATAATTCCACAAGATTGATAAATTTATTTATTTGTAAAGGAAAGTGAATTGTGAAGTTAGCATTAAATAATATGACAACCTAGGGAACTTTTTTTGTTCATTAGAAATGGACTTGTGAATTTCGAAATAAATAATTTCACAAAGTTAGTGAATTTATTCACTTATTCATAAGGAACAACGACTTATATATTTATAAATAAATAATTCCACAAGATTGGTGAATTTATTTATTTATAATGAAAATTGAATTGTGAAGTTAGCAATAAATAATTTGCCAACTTAGGGAATCTATTTACTTATAAGAAATGGACTTGTAAATTTGGAAATAAATAATTTCGCAAATTTGGTGAATTTATTTATTTATTTATTTATAGAGAACAAAGACTTGTGTTTTGATAAATAAATATTTTTGCAAAGTTGGTAAGATTATTTATTCATAAAGGAAATAGACTTGTGAATTTGAAAACAAGTAATTTCGCAAAGTTGGTAAATTTATGCATTTATAAATGACTTGTGAACTCAGTAAATACTGTGTAACTTCATAAATAGTATTTTATCTTTGTATTTCTGCAAAAAATAATTTGAGGTTGCATGTTTATAACGAAAATTTTTAGTTTTTATTTATATATTCCGCAAATTAATTTTGAGGAAAAAAATAAATTACCGACCGCGATTCTCTGGGTAATCTGCGATTTCATAATTTTAGTACAAAGATAGCCGCTACCGCCCTGTGAACGCACTGCTAGATCGGTTTCTCTCGCTTCTTCATCTGTCATCTTCCGTTGCGTAGTTCACAAAAAAATTGGAAGTGTTTTTTTACTTTTGTTGCGCATTAATCGCGAAGTTCGCTTCATAATTGCAAAGTTTAGTTTGGGAAAGGATGCTATACAGAGCGTATTTTTTATTAAATATCTGTGTTGTGTCTGTAAAATATGACTGAAGTCAAGTGTGTTTGACACTCGCCATCTGCTTCTCGGGATTTGTCTGCTAAGTGTTGATTTCAACGTTTCAGAAGATGAATATTTTCTATCAAAATATTTATTTTTTCATGAAAGACGCGATATATTTTACGTTATATGGATTCCAGGATTTCATCAGACCCCGAATACTTGGTGAGTTTTGTCTATTCATCCTCCGTTCTACTTCCAAAAATAAATATGGGGTCAGGGTCGTGTTCATAATTGGGTGCAACCAAAAAAATTTTTAATCCCCTTTATCCAACGTCCTTAATGAAACCCCACAGATTATGTCTGCGATATTCTAGTGTACCGAATTCACCAAAATTTGTAATCGCTCTGCAGAATTACCAAAATTGCGTCAAGACTGGCATACTACTTTGCTACCACTGGTATGCTTGGAATACATAATCTGAAAATTATTACCTTCTCAGAGTAGTTTTACTGGATACTCTTTGTATCCCAAATTTTCTTCAAAAAGCCCTAAACGCTTCAGCATATATCTTGCCCCTAGAAAAGTAGCCCTGAATGAGGTAAACTTTTTCTTCAATTGTTAAGTCGCTCGTCATGACGCGCACAAACTTCAATGTATCCAACCAGAATAAAACCTCAATGTCTCCCGTACGTATCCTCGACAAAAACCCCCATCCGTATCAATAGCAAGGAAACAGAACCATTTAGTTTTCACACCTTCCCATTAGTCACCCTGTACAGAAGCGGATGAAAATATTTGTCCTCGAGTATGCTTCGGTTGGTTAACATCCATGCCAAATTTCAACCCTCTTGCACAAACATTGTAGGAGCTAGGAGTGGTAAGCAAAATTATTATAGTAACAATACTAATAACAATTATTTCAGTCTCACAAATTTCGCATTAAAAGTACTTTTGTTACTAATTTGGAAATAACTGTCATTTGATAAAAGTATATTAGTATAAAAATTGGATGTTCATACTTTTTCCTCAGAATATTACCTGCATATTTTGAGCTGGTTTAGGCAGAGACAAAAATAAAAAAAAAATTAATGTAATTTGGCATAGTATGAAGATGTCTGCCTTTGTTTTGACCAGGGGTCGTTTGATGTCTTGAGTGCGGTAGTTTGTTGGTACCCTCCCCACACTGATTCGAAGTGGTCCAACCTCCCATAATTCTATCAGAAGCCAATCACGTTCAGTAAAGAAGGGGAGCCCATCTGTGCATGCGGTAAATCGACGAGACGGAAAAGGACTCGGTCAGACTACGTCTTATGTGAAAATATTTTCCCAAAATCGAAGGGGCACTCTTTATTTATAAGATTATTTCTTCGATCTAAAATCAGTCCTCTAAGAGCTATCGTATATTCCAATTTTTATTCAAATAATTTAAAATAATATTTAAAAAATGCAAAATTATTTCAAAGTAAATGAGAAATTATTTTGGAAATAGGTTAAGAAGATTAGGAATGGAAGTACTAGCATTGAGTTAGTCGGGCTTGAGAATGCTTATGGTGAAGTGGATATTCAGCTCGAGAAAGATACTCGTAATAGAAAAAAATGTGCGAGTAAACAAAAAATTTTTGTGTGCATTTGTTGACCTGGGAAAATCTTGCGATAAGGTGGATAGAACTAAACTTTGGGAAGTCCTGAAAGAATGTAAAGTGTACGGTTGGCTTCTAAAAGCAATAAAAGCAATATATAATAGTAGTAAAGCAAGTGTATGAATAACTGGACAACTGAACGATTGGTTTGACATTAAGCAGGGCGTTAGGCGAGGCTGCGTTATATCCTCCTGGATGTTTAATATATAGATGTACCAATGTCTAGCAATGGTTCTTTTAGTCGAAGAAGGTGTTGTTCACGGGACAGTGAAAGTGCGTGGACTGGCATTTGTAGATGATAAGATTATTACGGCAGAGTCAGTCGATGATTTGCAAAGAATTATTAGTTTTATTATTATTATTATCATTATTATTGAATATCATGTATATTAATTTATTGATTTCATAATCTTCAAAGTATTTTTTTAGGAAAGTTTTAAAAAACTGTTTTTTAAAATTACTTTTTTCTGATACTTCAATATTTTTTTCCTAAAACTTCTTCCTTACTTCTTAACTTTTTAAATACCTATTAGATTCATATTTCAGAACGTTGATATGCGGAAAGAGTGAATCGTTCCAAAAGTAAAAATTGAAGGTTGAACGTTGGTTTGGTCACGTGACTCCTGTTGGACATGTCCTTAAGGCCTGAATTTGACTATTTTCTTAATTTTCAATTGCTTTGAATTTATGCTGGAAGCATTTATTCCAATATTTTTAAATAACTAATTTCTTAAACCGAAAATTGTGCAACTATCAAGTCTTTTAATTTGATATTCTACGATTTCAAAGAAAACGAAAACAGACAATTTTATGCGTTTCAAATTGAAACGAAGCAATTCAGTGTATTCAAATCTACAATTATTAAATTTGTAACTGACTGTTAAGACTTTTAATATGAAATGTGGCAATTTTAAAAGATTTAATAGTGAAATTGTTTTGACATTTTCAATATTTGAATTTGATACTATTATTGATTCGGAAGGACTTCAATTTGAAATTGTTGAAGCATTAAGGCTACCAATTAAAAATCATTGTACAATATTAGCAGTCAAATTCTCAATATAAATCTTACATTCAAACTTTCCTTTCAGTGAAAAAAAAATGAAAAAAAGAATCCAATATTATTTACTTCAAAATTAGACACTGCTTCAAAATAAAACATTAAAAATTGTACAATTTTGAAGCAATAGCCTGCAATATTGTGAAATTTGAAATTGAAAACCTCCCAAAACTAAGAAATTTCAAACCAAATCTTTTCGAATTTAAACTTTTGGAGCAAACAAATACCTAAGTTTCAAGGCCTCAAAAATAATACTGTTTTAGAATTACGCGTTTAAAACTATCACTTTAAATTGAAAAATAAGAAATGTTGAAAATGATACAAATTATTTTCGGGTATTTATTATATTGTGTAGTATCAAGTGACGTTCAGAGTGATTAGATAGATTTTTTTACTGAAAAATGTAATTTCTGTCCAAAAAAAGATCACTGTCATTTTCACCGTTCAAAATTGAAGAATTTTAAATATTGTGAACCTTGGCTTAATTATCTTAAAAACGCTGAAAATTACGAGTATAAGATTTTTAATTCGAAACTTAAAAAAATAGCTAGCGGAAACATTGGAGCTTCAATGTGAACAAAAGGAATGAATTTGAAGATTAGTACTATATTATTAATAATTGTAATAGGTCCACCCACTATATACTCGATAATCTTATTTTCGTTGAAAGTATACTCATGATAAATTGTAATTAAACCGCCGCATGATAGAATGAGATACAAAATTATTTTCGAGGAGTGGATTGGCCCCGACAGCTTTTCAAAACATTATTGAATTTTAATATTTTTAAACACATGCTCTCTCTCTCTTCTCCGAATCCCTCGAATCTTCTAAATTCAGGGAATTCCTTGAATTCTCTGAATTACCTAAATTCCTTGAATTCCCAAGAATTCCGTAAAATTCATTAAAATTGTTAAATTCATTGAATTGCCTGAATTCATAGAATCCATCGAATTCCTTAAATTCCCTTAATTGCCTCAATTCTCTGAAGTGATTGAAATCTGTATTGCTTGAGCTCCCTGAATTGTTTGAATTCCCTGAATTGCTTGAATTTCCTGAATTCTTTGAATTCCCTGAATTCAAATGATTAAAGAAATTTTGAGAATTCAGGGAATTCGGGCAATTCAGGGAGTTCAGGAGTTTTAGGAAATTCGGGGAATTCAAGGAATCTGAGAATCTAGTAGACAACGTGCCGTTACAGAGGAGAGATCGTGTTTTTGAAGAGTTCATTTGAAAAATCTGTCTGTTATTTCGAAGCACGTATATTTCAATAT
>JAUMHM010000079.1:156580-167126 GCA_032362435.1 Melikaiella ostensackeni | reverse complement strand
CAGAATAGTTCCCCTCCAGCTCGATACACTTATTCCAACGAGTTTCTAAACGCTCGCTGCCTTTTTTATAGTAGTCGGCGCTCGACTCCTCAGAGTAGGTATCTGTTTCGGCAATGACCTCTTACTTTGAGTAAAATCTCTTGCCAGCCAGCCATCTCTTCAAGTTCCCAAAATGCTGTAGCAATCACCTTCCCAGCTGACAAAACAGCCTTCGCCTTCTTTGGCGCACTTTCATCAAGCAGTATTCACTGCTTTGACTGCTGCTTCGCCTCTGGTGTATATACTGCTGGATCCAGGTTTCGTTTACAGTCACGAATCGACGCGAAAAGTCCTGCGGATTCCGATTGAACTTCGCCAAACTCTGCACTGAAACGTCTTTTTGGTTGCGCTTTTGATCGGGAGTCTGCAATCGCGGCACCCACCTTGCACACACCTTCTTAACTTCCAATTTTTCGAGCAAGATGATACAAACTCGTTCAGTGGAGATGCCTACAGCTTTTGAAATCTTACGCACCTTGATTCGGCGATCTTTCATCACCATATGATGAATTTTTGCCACCATATCCGATGTGATGACCTCAATTAGGCGTCCGAAGCGCGCTTCATCATTAGTTGTGGTTCGGACAGGTTTAAATTCGTTTATCCAAACATAAACGGTTTTCAACAAAAGAGCAGATATGCCGACATGCTTATCAAGCTTTTCTTCAAATTTTTTAGCCGCTTTGCCTCAGAAATAATAATGTTCAATGAGAAGACGAAATTCGTTTTTTTTTTCATTGTTCACAAAATCACTGAGATGATAACGCTACAATTACAACAAACAAAAAGTAATTGACAGATTGTAATGAAACTTTGGATTTAGTGTTTTCAAGGTTAGCTCTTCACAAGAATGATAAGGATTTTATACTAATAGTGTCATCCGGTCGTCAGGCCCGGGACTTTTCAAACGACCTAGTAAACAGCATCACATTGTGCACATTTAAATTTGTAAATTACACATTCTTTTTCAAGTTTCTCATATTCGTCTCCACTCTCTTTTTCAATCAAATTGCTTTTGAAAGGAACTCTATATATCGAATGTTAGCCCAATTTTCATTACACTGATTTCAAGATATTTGAGATTTTTCCGAAATAAAGTAGGACAACCGTATTGAATCTATTGTAATCTTGTACATTGTTTCTGTTCTGATTATTACCTCTACTTTTAATTTTAACAAATCTGTTATGCATATGTTTCTCAGCAAAGGTAATAAGATAATGTTTGAGAAAAAGAGTCTGTTCGCATAATTCAATATTCTTTTCATGAAATGATTAGAATTAAAATTTAGTGTCCTTCCTGAACAAATAGGTTTTTTGTGCTAATCAGAAATAATATAATTTTCGTCAGTCTTTATTAAGACCAAATCCAGAAAATTCAATCTAACTTCTGTTTCAATTTCAACAGTAAACTGTAATCTTGGGTGTAGACTATTGAATGCATTAAGTAAGGTATCTATACTTTGTGCATGTAAAGAAAGTACAGAATCATCAACATATCTTGCATAAAAGTCCAACTCAAAACTAATTTTGTCAATAACTTCATTCACCAAATCTTTCATCACAATTTTAGTAATAATTGGGGACAGACCCGGCCCATCGGAGTTCCAAATTTTTGGTTATAAAAAGTACTGATGAATTTGAAATAGCAGAATTTAAAACATATTTAATAGCATCAAGAAATTGTTTTTTCGCAATCTTAGTATGAAGTTTGATCATATCCCATATATTTTCAATATCAAGTTTAACACTTTCATATGGAATGTTAAGAAACATGACTATTACGTCAAAGATGACAAAAATGCGATTCATTGGTATTGGAACATTTTCAATTAATTTTAGAAAGGCAGCACTGTTTATCATTGATCTTGCCGAAAGGGAAACTGATTCTTTGATAATTTTATTGAGAAGTTCTTATCATTTTATTGTGGTTTAATCTATAATAATATAAATATAACTATTCTATAATATACCGGTCTATAATATATAACCAGTTTATAATAATATAAATATAACCGGAAATAACCGGACGTGAAGGATATTCTGCTTTATGAGCTTTGACCAGGCCATATGCCAGAAATAAATTTGCGTAAATTGTGTCAATATCACACCTATCAATATTGTTTCACAAACATTTTTGAAGCCTCAATCTAGAGGTGTCTTTATTTCTTTTATATTAAAATCAAAGCAAACTCTCTTGTCAATATCAAAAATCTTTCTTGGAAAAACCCCATGAATCTTGCATTCCATCAAGAAATCATTCTGTAATGCAGCTAATCTCAGTTTTTCACTAATTGATGAAAATTCATTGATATTTTTTACCAGTCCTCCAATTACATCCATCCCATTACCCCAATTTTTAATAATTTCATTGAAATTTATACTACTAAAGCTCGAAAATTCAGATTATGTAATGACAAATATACTTTTTTCCTCTATAACTTCCTGCGTCAAGAATGCAGGGATTATAATCCGAAGTTTTGTTCACAAATTCGCATAAGCAATAAATGGAAACAACACTTCAACTTTGTTCAACATTGACAAAAGAATTTTAAAAAATTTAAGAAAATGAAGATTTAGAAATATTCCAAAATCTAACATTAAAAAGATAAAAAAAATAATTTAATTATTATATCTCAAATTTTATGTACCTCCTTCCGACATTTTAATTATATTAACAGAATATTTGATGAACGCAAATATAGAATAAATCGAAGAATATCTCAAATTTATAAAATAATCATTAACATCTGTAAAAATTATAAAATCAGAAAAATAAAAGCAGAAATCTTAGTCAAATTATAAGTAAAGTACCCAATGGTACATAATCAGGTATGCACATATTTCTTATATGGCATCTTCCTCAGAGTACCATTTTTTATAGGTAACGAGGGTATCATATCTTTTTACCATATATATGCAAAATCTATTAGCAACCTTATTTTTTTTAAATAAGTATCAGGATTACGTTTAAAATCAATCATAACTTGAAATGAAAACCTGAAAAGATGATTTGAATTTTTTTTTTAACAATGTAAACAAAAATTGAGAAATAAACGAAATAGATCATAGTGTTAAGATCAAATTTTGTACGTTAATTTAGTAAAATTATGTTCATAATTTAACACTAGGAAAAGCTTGAAAGATTATAATTGAATTAAATTAGACAGGGTTACAAATTGAGGAATAAAATCCTCTTTCAAAAGTCTTGTGATTTTTATGAGCCATTTAAATGATGATTAAAAGTATTTAAACCAAATGCCAAACCTGAAAAGGTAAACATCACATAAGCAGAAGCTTCCCCAGAAGAGGTTGGAGTGAAGGAAAGGTAACCAGAGAGTCGGGGCTGATTGTAAGTTATATGCGACGTGTTTGCTTTATATCCCCAAAGCAACTTTCCGCACTCGTAAAGCTGTTTCGTCGTCCCTCGACACTCTCCGTCCCCTTCCATCTTTTTCTCTCCTCTTCTGACTGTATCTACCCTTTTTGCTCTTCTTGACTCCTCTCACTTCCTCTTCTGGCTTCCTTCTTCGTTATTCGTTGATTCCGAATGTGAATCGCCCTCTTAACTCACATCCATACCATTTGCAACCACGACTATTAATCTGCAGGTCACGATGAGTTTAAGATGTCCTTAAATCGAAGCTTCGCACCCTCCGAGACGCTTTTCATTTTAAGAAGATTTACGATTTCATTAGACCTTCATGCTTTACTTTTGAGTCCAACTGTACAGGATTCTGCTAATTAGAATCAAGTCACGTGAGGGGAGGTTCTCTTCTCTCAAATGAGGGATTTACTTTTAAATAAGGGACGAGTCTTTTAGTTGATTGTATTTCAGCTTTACATTTTTTAATTAAATTTCAACTGTAGAATTAATGTATACATAATACATATTCTGCTTTCCTATATTTTCTCTCAGCCGATTTTGTTTCTTAGATTTTAATTCCCCATTTTCATCTTTTCTGGTAATTTTAGCCTTTTCAGTTGTTATTACTTTTCATTTTCTTCTTTACTCCTATCCGGTCCTCTTTTACTTTTTCCTTCTTCCTTAATCTACAACTTCCTAACGAGTCAATCATCTTTCCTTATATGCCTTCTCCTTGCACTGCCCATCTTCAATTTCCCACTTCTGAAACACATATATTTTTTCCTCTTTTCCTTTCCAGGTAGCTTCACTATTCAATCATCTTCTTTCCCCCATGTTCGAGCAGAAATATATCCCTTGTCACTCCTCTACCGCGTAGCACACGATATTTCATTCCACATATATATGAAAATGTCGCTTCTATGCCTGTAGAGTGAGAAGAAAGTTGACGCTTACAACCCACAAGCGTCAAAGTTATTCTTCGCGCATGCGCATCATTTTATATTACCGACAGTACATCACTAGTCAAACTTTTATTCCGTCCGATGGCGCTGATTCTCGTGGAACAACTAACTCTTTAGCGGGACGTAAGTTCTTTCGACCCAATCTCTGAGGATTTGAAGTATCGAATTGACGTTGTGCGCATGCGCGAAGATTCGTAAGTCGTAACTTTCTTCTAGTTCAACAGGCATTGTAAAGTGGCATCTTCATGCATGGGTGAAATAAAATATTGAACTTCTAATCCTACAAACCTTCAATTCTTCCGTTACTATCCCTTCTTCTTCCCTTTCTTCCTTTACCAGGCTCCCTTTTTAGATTAAATAGAACCCTTTTCTGCTTTTCTGAAGTTCTGAAGTATTCTTACATCAAAGTGCAGACTTGAGTTCCTCTTTCTTCTCATTCACATTTCACTCTCTTACTTGAAATTCACTCACTAAGTAATTTCAAGATCATACTTAGTGTTGTTAAATGACATCTTTGTTGTTTTTTCGAAAGACATCGGTTTTGATTGATACTTAGTCTTGAAATAACTTTTCTTCTTGACTAAAATTGTATAGATGTGAATATAATGCTACTTCCTTCTTAAAAAGAGTCTTGTCTGTAGTTTCGCGTTTCTCATTGAAGTGCATAAGTTCTCGATTTCCGAATAGAGCTGTGTCCGTCCGTACGGTTGGTTTGTTCCATAGTCACGTGAGACTCGTCGCACGTCTTGCATCAACTCATCCTTGCTCCAGAGATGTCCGGGTTTCCAGGCGTTGTCCAGTCAACGAACTCTCCAGCAACTTCTGTTATTATAAGTTAACCCGGAACCCTTCCTCACTCCCCTCGCCCGTCTAAACTGCCCAGAATCCTAGTAGATTATGGCCAGCGGCCAACAACTCAAAATCCTCCTAAGACAGACACACAACTTCCCTTTAGTTCAGTTGTGTAAGGAAATATTTCAGGTGCTGCAGAATAACACCTTCCACTTCGCTAATTCTCGGAATATCTTTTATCTATAAATAATTCCTAACCACGAGCATAAACTCAATTATCACTTTACATACCTAAAAATAAATTACACTCATCTCGCTTAACTGTGCCGGCCTCGAGTCTGGTCATCACAGTAACGAGCACTATTTAAATCTAGTTTCAATCGGACTTGAAGCGCCGAGTGAGTAAACACTCAGAACCGCATAAATAGTCTTTGAACTCGCCACACGTACAAAAGTATATGCTCAGAGAGTCGCCATGTAAACAACTTCTGAGACAGAAGCAGCCAAGCGTGAACAACCGTTAGGCTTCTACAAAAACGGGCGGCACAGTTACGCGAGATGAATGTATTTACGTTTTTATTCCTTTGTTTTGTGTTTTCATTTATAAAAAACTAGGTGAAGTTGATTTCCGGTTGTCCTTCGTCGTAAAAACATAAATAAACATTCGCTTGTGCTAAACTGTACAGACATCTGAGTCATGGGAATCGTAAAGCATCATCGTGGAACAATTAACAATCATGTGGCAGAGCCCACGCAGAGTCTGATGTATCACGCGGCTTAAATCTCGATCGTTGAACGCTAACAATTTGCTCGGGGGCGGATATCTCGTTAAGTGACAATTGGAGGTGATAGTGTGAAATACGAGAGCTTCAATGCATATGATAAATTCTCGTCATTTTGGATATTACGACTCTCATTTAAAGTACAACGAGAAAGGGAATGTATCTAGTGATTTGACGAGTCCAATCGTCCTCGACGGAATTAACTACCTGATTGGGAAATCTGTTAATGAGGTCCGTTTGATGAATGTCAGCGAATCACAAATCGGGAAAGCAAACCTCTAGGACAGTGATTCGGACTGATGAGGACAAGGAAAATTGAGAAATTAATTGAACAGGAAGACACCTGCGGCTTTTTATTTTTCAGGAGCAGAGTCAATGTTTAAAGCTGTTTTACATTTCCTTCGACTAATTTCCAGCGGAAGTTTCATGAGGTACGATTCACTTTTTCGGACATTGGTATGTTTGAAAATTGAAGCTGATTTTTGGTTTATATATAGAGATTAGAAGATGCTGATAAATATTTCAAAAATTGAAAAAATTTATTGATGACAATGTTTGGGTCCATATGCGGCATGTCTCCCTTGCGATTCCAGAGACTTACCGAAAAATGGACAATCTACTGAGGAGATATGCCGCAAGGGAGACTTGTCGCACGGAAGGCATGCCACAGGCGAGATATGCTGCATGTGACTTGATAAGTGCCCCAATATTTGAATACCTGATTGATACAGTGTTTTCATAAAGTATTTATCTGAAGAGAATGAAAAAATACTAATTGTAGATTTGATGGGAGGGACAGCCGTTCTCTTGAGGGCGTGATTAAGATTGATTTATTGCAAGTTAGTAGGGCTCCCGTGCATCTGAACTTATGGAGGGATTGCGGTTCGAGATCGGACAAAGAAACGGGAGCCGATGTGCTAATTATGCAGGGCAAGTACAACTACTCTTGCCAGTTCGTTCCTCGTTCCTTTTTTCGGAACAAGTTCGGAACGAGTTCGACTTGGACTGACTCCCAATTGCGGCGGCAATAAATACGGGGCGACGCGGCGAGATGAAGCATGGCCTCACATTCGTTAAGTTAACGCGCGATTTTATTACATGAACATTTTTAATCGCATCCTTAATGACGCATCTCGATACATAAAATGGAAGCGATTCCTTCAATCCATCCCCTCTTTCTATATTCAAATTTCCACCGCATTCTTCAATTCATTTATTTCAGGGCAGTGCTTTAGGTCAAAGTATATATTTTACGAAAACAAAAATTAGGACAAAAAGAGTCGTTTAATTTTTGGAATTGTGAAAAATAGATGGAATGGTCGTAAAGCAATAAAAGTAGTATTGATGGAAAAGCGAGAAGCTCAAAGAGCCCAAACCGTGAAAAATAATGGACGATAAAGTCACATTTGCCATACCTTTTGTGGTTAATGGGGAAGATGCACTTTTTGTGCTTTTTTGCACGATGCTTTTTACCATCGTAACAAATGACTCATGCACTTCGCTGTTCATGGCATACGAATATGACAGTCACAATCTGTCCAATAGTGATGTTTATTTTCCTCGCCGAATAATGACAGAACTTTGTTCTGTGTTCATTACCGACAACGATACAGGGCATACTTTTTTTCTGTAACGCGAATATTTTTTTCGTGACACGAGTAACGGTGAGCCGTTTTTCCCCTGGTAGTGACCTGCACATCGTAAAGTCTATAACGCATCGAAAGCACTCCATCATGGTTATCCTGATCGAGCTTTAGATTTATCCACGCCCAGTAGCCGCTACATGCCCTATCATGCCCCCCAGATGATTACCTGGTATCCACGTACCAAATGATATAAAACACAGGAAGTAAGAATTAAATTCCATAAGGCATTTCACAATGGAAAATCATAATGACATAATACCTTCGAATAACGCGTAATAACAGCATGAGGCTGTGCTTATGAAGTCTACCTTAACATTTGACTCACACAACATTTTGCTCAAAAACAAAACTTTTTATTTCTCATCTTTCAGAAAACGTTAGAACACTATAAATAAATGTCCCAATAACTTCAATTGTTATCATTTTTCTTTTTTTATTCTAATTTTTGATTGCAGAGATTGCATTTCAACACTCAATAGTTCCCGTTCAATTTCTTCTGACTGCTTAATTGAAGTTGTAAGCTGCTCTTCCAATGCCCGTCGATTTTATTTATCAATTTTGTCTTTCATTCTTTTTTCAAAACTTTCATTTGCGAATTCAAATTTTTTTTCTCTTTTTCAACTCCTTTTTTTCTTAAAAAGACTTAGCAACGATTTTCTGTTGTCTCTCAATGCTCTTTTCTCATCTTTCTTCTCTTTTACTCAATTCGATTTGTGTTTGCCTTAATATTATATCGTTTTCTTTCTCCTGAAGAATTTCCAAAACTTTTTGTACAGTATTAACTGTAACTTGACTAGTTTTATGCACCTTTTCCTTTTTAGGCTTGAATTAAGGAACTCTTACAAATTTAAGTATATCTTGTGAGATATTTAAACTCTGATTAGCTACTTAGAATAAAATTATAGTTTAAAGTAATAAATATAAAATATATCATATTCATTAGTAAAATAAGTATAATTCTAACTTGTAACATTCGCAGTTTTACTACTCGTGTCTGTAGATTGATTTGTAGAAATAGATTTTTCACTTGTAATTAAGTTTATAGCTGCATCTATTTGATTACTTCTTGATGAAATTTCTCTAAGAGTCGGAGAAATTGCGTCATTAAAAGATTGCTCTTCTATAACTGTTTGATTTGATTCAAGAATGGTCTCTTTCAATAAGCGCTTACATCTGAAAAAAATATATAAAATATAATATATAATATATGTATAAATTTTAATTACAATATTGAAAATTTAAATAATAATTTCAACTGACCTTGTAACGTATTAAAAAAAAGGTAACCTTTGAACGTAGAAGCACTATTATGAAGTAGAATGCATGCCTCATCATTATCTGATTTACTTCTTTGCAGAAAAGTGTTCGACAAACTATTTTCAGGAGGAGAAATTTCAAAATTAAGTAGAGCTTGGTTCTAACTACTTAAAATATCTGATACAACTCGTATATTTGATGCAGCAATGATTTCTTCCGCAATGAATGACTCACCTGATGTAGCAGTTTGTTGATACGTACTTGTCAACCTATCTTCTGGAGTGAGCGTAGAAGAATCATATAAAGCATGGTCATCCATGCTGAAAGACTGCTTTGCTTCAGTATCCGTACTAAATACTGCTTTGCAGGTGTATAAGTTTGAGTAGTGGCTTCTTCAACACAAGTGCTTACGTCTAAAAAATACAGGAATAAGCAAGACTTATAAATATATTAGAAATTTCAAGTATAATTTTAACAACCCTTGTTCGTTAACGGAATTCTCTTGTACACATATTGCCTCAGCTGATGCATTTATAATAACTGGACTTTCAATTATATTGAACGAATTTTCTGATTGATTTAAGTCATCTACTACGTCCCTTAACAAATCTTGTTCAAACACTATTACACAATTGATTAAATCTACATTTTCTATGTTAGAATCGCTTTCATTTAAGGCAGTAACAGCTTTATCAACACTAGTTTTATTTATTAAATCTTTGTTCACTTTACTTGTAACATTATCTAAGATGAAAAATAAAAATAAATAATAAAATAGCTACAAAAATTAGAAATTGATCGACAATGTACAAACATTAAAAAAGTAAATTCATGAATAGATAAAAACAATATATATCATCTGATACTGTAAGAGTACAGCATTAATTTACTAGAAGTATTTCTCGTCTTCTCCCAACATTCCAAAAGACCTTCTAGTTTGATATCTTCAGTCCAGAATTCGTTAAACTCATTTCGTTTAAAATCTTCTAAAATACCACGAGAAAGTACATTCTTTTCGAATTTTTGCAAAAAAGTTTCACCATCGCCGGTTAAACTATCTGAACCAACCTCTTCTATATCGTTAGTGGTTGAATTTTTTGTTGTTGTTTTTTTTCTTCTTGTTAAGAATATTTTATTGAACTGCATCAGAATCAAATGGAGCTAATCCACATGCTCGAAACCCACTTAAATTGCAGTTTGTGAAGTCATACGACTCCAAAGCTTGCTTTAAAATTCCAGCAAACATGTACTTTTTCACATCAACAATATTATTCTGAATTCTCCATGAGTCGTTAGCTACTTTGTACTTTTCTTTTAGCACATGAAGTAATTCCACGTCTAAGTACTGAATAATATGTGTAGAATTCGGATACAATCCTATTAATTCTATTAGTTTTTCCTTACAAAACTTAGTTAACTGCATTGTTGAATGTGATGAATGGTTAACCGCATATAAAATTACAGGAAATTCAAAATCATTGTCTATAAGCCACTTATAAAAAACATTCACAATATATTTATAAAAGCTATCTGATGTTATCCAACCCTTTTCTGTATTACCCACTGCCCAGTCTTTGACACCTTTTTTATCTGGCCATTTAAAAATGAAATTTATGACTTGCTATTAAATTACTTATTAAGCAGTTGGGAAAATTTGAGGTTAGAATTGGAGGTTGCAATAAAGTACTTTGAACAACTTTTTTA
>JAUMHM010000079.1:119971-130490 GCA_032362435.1 Melikaiella ostensackeni | reverse complement strand
ATGGAGTGCCTTCCTCAGATAAGCAGAAGGTTTTTAAAAATAATGGGGAATATATATATTTCATTTGTCATATAGAAGCTTATTACCTGTTTTTAAAACAATTGATTGTTTTGAGTCTTTGAAAATGTGTTTTATTTTTTTGGAAAAAGATTCCGCGTATGGAACGGCAATTACTTTTTTTGTTCATCATCATTATCATTTTCATGTTGATTACTTGTATTATTATTAACGTCAGAAATGTTACGCAATCTAAATTTAGTTTTACTTATTATGAGTTCTTCTGGATAACCGTTTTGCATTAAGGTCTTTTTTACTAAAGCTGAATTATCTTCATGAAATCTTTGATCGCCTAACATTATAGCCCTATCTACCAAAGAATAAATAGCAGTCTGGGATACGCGTGTCAGATTGGTTCATAATCCGTTTGGATTTTTCACAAGTAATACTTTCTTTTTGAAGTTTTTCTAAGTTTTTGATTTTCTTTTTTGATGTAAGTTTGAGTTTGCTCTTGAAAAGTTTTAGAAATTTATCATTGGAATTAATAATACGATTAATAAAACCTTCAGAACTTTAAAAGTAATAGGATAATGGTTGAGAAAAAGAACCTGTTTGCATAATTCAATATCCTTTTCATTAATATAAACAGCATCAAATTGCTACATCTAAATTTGTAAATTACACATTGCTTTTCTAGTTTCTCATGTTTATCTTGACCCAATTTTACAATTCAGTTTTTTCTAAGAAGAGCTCTATATATCGTGTTCAAACCCAATTTTCCTAACATTGAGTTCATGATAGTCAAGCTTTTTCCAAAATAAGATAGAACAACTGTATTAAATCTATTGTAATCTTGTACATTGTTTTTGTTCTGATTATTGCCTCCACTCTTAATTTAAAAAATTCTGTTATGCATATGTTTGTTAATAAAATTAATAGGATAATGGTTGAGAAAAAGAATTTCTTTGCCCAATTCAGTATTCTTTCCATGGAATGGAATGATTAGAATTGAAATTTAGTAACCTTTGTGAACAAATAGTTTTTCTGTGCCAATTAGTAATAATATAATTTTCATCAGTTTTTGTTAAGGTCAAATCAAGAAAATTTAATCTACCTTCTGTTTTAATTTCAACCGTAAACTGTTATCCTGTATGTACTATTAAATACATTAAGTAGGGTATTTACAAGGATGGTTCGTGAATAATAGCAAAAGCCTAAAATCCAAAAAATGGAAGGTGCTCTTAAAAATATTCGCTTCTTTTGCAGAAAAAAGATATAAATCTGAGCTAAAAACAACAGTACCTAGATATTCAGAAAGATCAATCTCAACGAGTGTTTTTGACAATCATATGATTTTTTATACATTAATCATATGTTTGAGTCTCCCTTTAGATGGAGAATTTCTATACGAATTCATTGACATTGTATTCTGTAAACAATTTTCTATGAAACTTTAAAAATGGTTGAATCAATATTAATCATGAATTCAATTCGTCAGCCGAAAAAAAGTTTGATTGCAATGCGTTACCAACAACCGTATAAGTTTTTAATGTATACCTTTATTATCATATTATCGAACGCAACCCTGATAATGGTGCTGTAAAAAAGGTTATCCAGGATGTCCGCAATGTTTGGAATGAAGCTCGAATACGAGCTATGGAGGAAAGAAATATTTTGAGAAAACTGGAAACTTTATTCAATGAATATAAAAATCTATGCCGTAATACAAACCGGGGTGGACCAACGCATTTTGGTAAGGAAACTAAGTTTCAACAGGCATTAAATTGTCTTTGCGATATTGCTCACTGAGACGTTTTCAAACTAATAAAAATAGAAAGCGATAGACTATTTTTGACAAATCAAAGATCAGAGAGGAAGTTAGTTATTACTAACTAGGGTGATGATTTAGTAATAAAAAATGAAAACCAAAAAATGCGGATATCTAAATATCAGGAAAGGAAATTGAAAGAAGAAGTACTGAATGTCAAAAAGTTAACATAGAAATGATATCAGATTTATCCAGCGACGTAGAAATTATATCTTCTGATAGAGATGAAGATTTTTATTGTGAAGGAAGTTGGTCCTTGCTCGTCAGCTTTCTCAACGTCAGAACATGGTTTCGCGGCTGAAGAAATATTCTGATCAAGAATACGGTCGCTCTATTAAACATAAAGTAAAAGATGATGTCAGCAAAAAACCATTTCAGTCATTTATTGGGTCTGCTTGTCATTTCACGTTAAAAGTACTAAAAATCGACACTTCATTCTTAAAAGAAGACGTTCAGGATCGGAAGAACCTCATTTCTTATCAGGAAGCTAAGAAAGTTGTTTAAGCTTCAAAATGCATAAATGATTGTGGGAAAAGAGGGGTTCGCTCTTGCAACAACTTTCAACACTTCTATGACGAAGAAAGAAGAACAGAAACAATTCCTTCTGCAAGTGGTGGAAAATCATAGGAAGCGTTTTCCGAACACTGACAAGAATACACTCATAGCTGCATTCAAGAAAAGGCAATTAGTGGAAGAGGCAGAATCATAATGTACATTGTAGAATAGTGATAAAAAATTTACTCTGCTATGTTATAGTTTACTTTTTTGATATCCCTTAGCAACGGTCAATAACGAATCATCCCCTTCCCTAACTTTTCCTCTTTTTACTGTCACACGGGTCGCTGATCAATCTCTCAAGCAATCACTCCAGGTAAAGAGCTTCACAAATCCATTATACTAATTCACTAATAAAATTTTTTCACGCGAGCCTATTAGTATTCAAAATCTTTGGTTTCAGGCACCAATCTTCTTCTAATAAACAATTGTCCTCCATACATCCCTATCCTTGCAGACATCTTTTGCTTCCGTTACATCCATAAATTCGAACCATTCTTTCTTCGGCCTACCTCTGGGTACGCTACCACTCGCTTTACCTGAATACACTTGATTCGTTAAACGTTCCTTATTCATTCTCTCAACTTGACCAAACCATCTCAGAAAATTTCTTTCACTCTTGTCAAAAATGGTAAAATACCGTCTTTTTGCGAAAAGCGTGTAACTGCTTTACTAGTATGTCAGAAAATAAGGCTGGGACTTATTAAAAAGTAATATTATCTCATGCAAACTAGGGTACTACGCTTTTAAATCATTAAATAATTAAAGATACTATTGAATATTCAAACACTATTTCTCAAGTCAGGTCTCTTCTTATGAGAAATTATGTATGTGAAAGAAGCAAAGTATCGGTCTAAGGGATAGTTCTTGAATATTTAAGCGTAGTAGTCTAGCACTGGCGCAAATTTAAATTTTTACAATGTCATTCTCAATCATTCAACGCTGGAAATATCTATAAAGTGTATGATGAAAGCACATTATAAATTTTCAACCCCCTATAGAGGGTGGTTTTTCACTTCCGAGATTTTCCGCTGGTTGCATTCGACGATGAGGAGGTCCAAGGTGCCGAGTGAGCTCAGCAGAGTTCAGCAGTTCCGTAGCTATAAAACGGACACTTCGGAGACTCGCATGCATGTTTCGCATTTATTTTTTAATACACGCGGAAAATTCCCTTTTCATTAATTAGTTTTCATTACTCAAGAAGGTCCAGCCTTCATAAAAGCAAGAATCGACATTTGTATAAAATACAGTTAATTGATGTTGTGCAATCCTCCTGGAAATGGTTTATACGGCCCTGACTGCTTACATCGTAGAAACTCTTGGAAGAGCCTTACGATCATAGAGGGCCATACTCATGATAGCTGTTGAGCGGAGGTTCTAGTGTAATTACAATTAACAATTTTTGGCGTTCAATGACCTTAGACCACGAGTTAAACTTTTTTTTATTTGTAAAAAATTGCAGAATTATTTTTGAATAAAATGAAAGAAAATAGAATGGTGAGACAAAAAAAAATCATTTATTTGGGCCACCCTACTGTTCTACAAAAAATTCTAAATAAAACACATCCAGGAACCTTCCGGAATAATGTTCCCTGAATCTTTTTGGTCAAGCTTTCAACAACTTTCACAAGGCAAGCTTCCCTCATATCCTCAATCCTGCCTCACGTACTTTAAAAAAGTGTAATATTCTGTTTTTTGTTGCAGAATTAAGTTCGTAGTTCGAGTGTTTATCTAATGGTCACCCTGTTGCTAGTGTTTCTCGTGGCGCATCTTCTTCTTCATCCTACTGGTGTAAAAAATTGCAGAATTATTTTTAAGACAAATGAAAGAAAATAGAATGGTGAGACAAAAAATAATTAGCCATTTGGGTTACCCTACTGTCCTAAAATTAATTCTAAATAAATCTCTTCCAGGAACCTTCCGGAATAATGTTCTCTGAACGTTTCTGGTCAAGCTTTCAAGAAGTTTCATAGGGCAAACTTACCTTAATCTTCAGTCTTGCTTCACGTACTTTAAAAAAGTGTAATCTTGTGTTTCTTGTTGCAGAATTAAATTCGCAGTTTGAGCGTTTACCTAATGGTGACCCTATTGCTAGTGTTTCTCGTTGCGGACCTTCTTCTTTATCATAATAGTGTAAAAAATTGCAAAATTATTTTGAATCAAATGAAAGAAAATAGAATGGTGAGACAAAAAAGAATTATTCATTTGTGCTACCCTACTGTCCTACGAAAGTTTCTGAATAAAACACTTCCAGGAACCTTCCGGAATAATGTTGCTTGAATCTTTCTAGTCCAGCTTTCAAGAAGTTTCATAGGGCAAACTTCCCTCATATCCTCAATCTTGCTTCACGTACTTTAAAAAAGTGTAATCTTGTGTTTCTTGTTGCAGAATTAAGTTCGCAGTTGGGGTGTTTACCTAATGGTGACTCTATTGCTACTCTTCCTCGTTGCGGACCTTCTTCTTCATCCTACTGGTGTGAAAAATTACAGAATTATTTTCAAATCAAATGTAAGAAAGTAGAATGGTGAGACAAAAAAGAATTATTTATTGGTGTTACCCTAATGTCCTACGAAAAATTATAAATAAAACACTTCCAGGAACCTTCCTGAATAATATTCCCTGAAATTTTCTGGTCAAGCTTTCAAGAAGCTTTCAAGAAAATAGAATGGTGAGACAGAATAGATTTATTCATTTGGGCCAGCCTACTGTCCTATAAAAAATTCTAAATAAAACACTTCCAGAAACCTTTCTGAATGATGTTCTCTGCATCTTTCTGGTCAAGCTTTCAAGAAATTTCATAGAGCAAACTTCCCTCATACCCTCAATCTCATCTCACGCACTTTAAAAAAATGTAATCTTCTGTTTCTTGTTGTAGAGTTATGTTCGCAGTTCGATTGTTTACCTAATAGTGACCCTATTGCTATTGTTCTTCGTGGCGGACCTTCTTCTTCATCCTACTGGTGTAAAAAATGCAGAATTATTTTCAAATCAAGTGAAAGAAAATAAAATTGTGAGACAAAAAAGAATTATTCATTTGGGCCACCCTATTCTCCTACGAAAAATTCGAAATAAAACACTTCCAGGAACCTTCCGGAATGATGTTCCCTGAATCTTTCTAGTCCAGCTTTCAAGAAGTTTCATAGATCAAACTTCCCTCATATCCTCAATCTTGCTTCACGTACATTAAAAAAGTGTAATCTTGTGTTTCTTGTTGCAGAATTAAGTTCGCAGTTGGGGTGTTTACCTAATGGTGACTCCAATGCTAGTCTTCCTCGTTGCGGACCTTCTTCTTCATCCTCCTTCTTCATTTTTAAATCGAATGAAAGAAAATATGATGGTAAGACAAAAAAAGATTATTTATTTGGGTGACCCTACTGTCCTATGAAAATTTCTAAATAAAACACTTCCAGGAACCTTCCGGAATAATGTTCCCTGAATCTTCCTAGTCCAGATTTCAAGAAGTTTCATAGGGCAATCTTCCCTCATATCCTCAATCTTGCTTCACGTACTTTAAAAAAGTGTAATCTTGTGTTTCTTGTTGCAGAATTAAGTTCGCAGTTTGAGTGTTTACCTAATGATGACCCCATTGCTAGTGTTTCTCGTTGCGGACGTTCTTCTTCTACCTACTGGTGTGGATAATTGCAGAATTATTTTTAAATCAAGTGAAAGAATATAGAATGGTGAGACAAAAAAGAATAATTTATTGGTGTTACCCTACTGTCCTACGAAAAATTCTAAATAAAAAACTTCCAGGAACCTTTCTGAATAATGTTCCCTGGAATTTTCTGGTCAAGCTTTCAAGAAAATAGAATGGTGATACAAAATAGAATTATTCATTTGGGCCATCCTACTGTCCTACGAAAAATTCTAAATAAAACACTTCCAGGAACCTTCCGGAATGATGTTTCCTGAATCTTTCTGGTCAAGCTTTCAAAAAGTTTCATGGGGCAAACTTCCCTCATATCCTCAATCCTGCCAGACGTACTTCGAAACAGTGTAATCTTCTGTTTCTTGTTGCAGAATTAAGTTCGCAGTTCGAGTGTTTACCTAATGGATCCTATTGCTAGTGTTCCTCATAGCGGACCTTCTTCTTCATCTTATTGGTGTAAAAAATTTCAGAATTATTTTCAAATCACATGAAAGAAAATAGAATGGTGAGACAAAAAAGAACTATGCATTTGGACCACCATACTGTACCCACAAAAAATTCTAACTGAAACACTTCCAGGAACCTTCCGGAATAATGTTCCCTGAATTTTTCTGGTCAAGCTTTCAAGAAGTTTTCAAGAAAGTAGATTGGTGAGATAAAATTGAATTATTTATTTGGGCCACCGTACTGTTCTACGAAAAATTCTAAATAAAACACTTCCAAGAACCTTCCGGAATGATGTTTCCTGAATCTTTCTGGTCAAGCTTTCAAGAAGTTTCATAGGGCAAACTTCCCTCATATCCTCAATCCTGCCTGACGTACTTTGAAAAAGTGTAATCTTCTGTTTCTTGTTGTGGAGTTATGTTCGAATTTCGATTTTTACTTAATGGTGACCCTATTTGCTAGTGTTCCTCATGGCGGACGTTCTTCTTTATCCTACCGGTGAAATACGAAGAAAAAGACTCTGTTAGAAAGTTTATGGATTGTGGTAGTCTTTAATACCTCATTGAAGTAATTTCAAATATAAGGTGAGAGTTATTTGTACTTAATCACATAGTAAACTTAACCCTTGTCAAGTAGCAGTTATAACTACTGCAGGTACCTGCATATCACGCGAAGTACAGCCTTACGCGCTCTGCTACATGGTAAGTTTTGCTATTTCAAAATGTTATGCTTTATATATGGTAAACTGAACCAAATAGATAGAACTAATAGATATATATTTCCTAAATACATATAAGTACTGTAATGAATATTTTTTAGAACTACACCACATAGTAATTCTAACCGCCTTAAATTTGAATTGCGGCATTGTTTGACTGCTCCCAATGCTGAATTATTGTTATTATATATTCATCTGTATTTCATTTTACATTTTCAGTTATTTACCAATTTTACGGATCTAAAGAAAGTTATTGTTGTAATTTTACATTCTCTTACATACATACTTTTGGTAATTATAAATATGTTATACTCTCGCACACAAGCGTACAAACATCGTCTAATGAGTTGCAGAAGGTCATAAGCCACATTTGGCTAAGTGAGTTAGTTTTTATTCATGCAGATTATTTGAAAGCATGGTAATGTTCGTCATAAGATTGGTTTTCTAGACGTTCGTAACAACTGAAGAATACGACTGCACATCAGTCTCCAAACTTTTTCAAAATTCGTGATTTTTCCTGGATATATTTGTTTGAAATTCGACAGTAACTGTAATTACAAAGAAGAGTGTTAATTGTGTTGAATGTGACTTTATGTGTGAGTGCGCTAAAGTAGAAAATATCCTAACAATTCATATCCATCGTTCAAAGATAAGCAGGCATACTTTGACATTAGGTCGAATTCAGAAACTGAGATTCTCAAAGAATCTTTGCGAATTGAAGAAGTTTGACGCTGAAACGCTATAACCTCATCCCTTGGATCCAGTTTATTGTTCTCAAGCTCCTTCAACTTTACTAAAAGATCTGCATTGTCTGTAAAGAAAATCGCATAAAATTATGAAATCCATGTATATATAAATTACATGACAATCATTTAACAAGTATTTATTTTTTTTTGCTATTTACATACGCTTATGGAAATTTTGACCGTTCTTAGACAACTTACATATGTTTCGAATTGTTTCCCGAAATTACATCAAGGAACAAAAATTATATTCTAATATTATTGTAACTTACTTTTAGCTTAAAAAAGTACCAATGATCTTCCCTATGACAGAATCACAACTTTTGGCATTTATTCTGGTTGAACACTGCGATGTTCAGAGTTTTTAAAAAATTTATTAATTCGCGATATTTAAGTATTATCAGTTTTTTGCGTTTATACAACTGAGAGCGTTCTTTCTAGCTTGGCGTCGCTTTTAAAAATGAAAACTACAGAAAAATGGCACTGAAGAAGCCTACTATTCTACTATACATTGTACACTATACATCCTGGAAGAAATAACTATGTGGCACAGTAAAAGTAAATAGCACCATATGGTAACTTTTACTATGTGGAGTAGCACAGTTCTTATTAAACCTTAGCTCTAAATGCTCTTTTAGCTATTCATTTCTCTTATGAGTTCGAGTATAAATTACTAAGGCGGTGGCTCTTGGCACTATTCATTTTCAATAGAATTACTCTCTGATTTTAACGCAAAGTACTTTCACCACAAATAAGTGTTTGTCTTGTAATATAGTATTATTTCCTTGCCCAGGTGACAATTATTACTCTATAGGCTATCGACTTCTGCTCTCACATCTCATACTTGATACTACTGCGTACATAAAATATTTTTTCGTCGCAATCAGGTAAAATAAGTACGTCAGCATAGAATAAAATGCCTATGCACCTTTCAAAATATTATACAATTCTTAGTATAAACAACTTTGAAATGTTAATGTACGTTTTTACTATGTGACCAAGTCATTTTTACCTAGATTTCAAAAACCATTTTTCTCCGTATAGCCACTGTGATTTAGTGACATACGATATACATGAAAATGAAATTCAGAAACATCGCTTTGCTAAATTTCTACACACCATTGTATGAGCCATTTTCTTCACAAACTGTTTGCGAAAATCACACACATTTTTTTTTAAATGCATATCTCAATTTTGTCCCGTGCACTTCTGTCTGTGCATCGATTCTCCTGTAATTCTCAGCGATTTGTCCTTGTTATCCATGCGACCGCTTTCGGATGTCCCGCCGGACGATCAGGTAGCTCCGAGAGCGTCGACAAATGAGTGAAAAAAGCTTCGGAGCTGCCGGTTCGTCCCACGATTTGACATTGTCGAAAGTTAATCAATGCCCGACAGCGCACACGATGCCGGCCTCGAGCCGTTTCGTCAATTTTTTAAAATTAAATCACTATCTGTCCTTGTTAAATACGTTTTCTAGCGTCACCTCTCCGCTCCCGACCCGCGTCAATGCAACTCACCCCCATTTTCCACCCCCCGCATCATTCTGCCGACCATCGCATCGGTACTTCGCGTACCGCGCCTAATGACAGACAGTTGCTGCTGAAAAAAGGGTAGTGCGGGGAAAATATTCACCCAGGGCGAGGGGTGCATGTGGGGAGAGAGGTGCATGTGGGGAGAGAGGTGCATGTGAAGGCGTGTAAATCCATCGTCGCAGCGAGAACGCCGCCTATATATGTTGCTGTTACACTCTGTGTCGCTCTGTCGAAAGCCAGCGGACCCGGGTAAAACGCATCGGAATAAAAAATAATGGCCGCAAATGTAGCGAGAGAGGGCACGTCATTTTTTTCTTTTAGCCAAAACTTACAAGCACGCTCGGCGCGCTTCCGGCCATTTTGTCGGGGCAACGAGCGCAGATCGACCAACAAACTACCATCGACGCATGATGCCACCGCTTCCGCTCGGGATTTCCCGTTTGAGTCTACTCCTACTGCGTGGGTGTCGAGTCTCTTTTCCCGTTTCCCTTTTTCTTCCTATTATTCTCTCTTGTTCCTCACGATAACCTCGAAATGAAGCAGATGCACTCTCCACTGTTTTGATATTATACAGGGCGCTTTAGTGGTGAAGAAATAAGGTCCGTGTTCTTCAGTACGCAAGTTTTCCTAATTATTCAGTTGATGAAAACTTACATTGGATGCATTACAGGAGGAATTATTGATAGAATGCAAGTATCATGGATTTTCCAAAAAGAATATTTCATATTAATAAGAAAATACGTTTTGACTTCAACAAAAAAAGATAAAGTAACTTTAAATGAGAATATCAATAAATTTAATAAATATAGTTGAATTTGATTACAATGATAAGCTGCCATGTACATATATACGATTAATATATGTTTCATTATCCACAGCTGTAATTACCGTATAAATTACGCCTGATAAGGTAGTATAAAAAAGGCGGAGAATTGAAAGAGTGTGAGGATGGTTTTTGTTGACTCTTTCCTTTTTCTCCCTCTTTTTTCTTCCTGTTGTGTACATTTATTGTACATATGTCTCTAATGAGCCGAAGAAACAAGTAGTCTCAAA
>JAUMHM010000079.1:101889-119871 GCA_032362435.1 Melikaiella ostensackeni | reverse complement strand
TAAAGCCAATTTTTCATTCAAAATATCGTTTTTTCATTGTCAGGCCGAAGACTTTTCAGCCCATGTAGTATTTCTGCATTTTATTGAATTATTTGAATTCACCTTGAAGACTTTCAAATTCAGCTTGAGTTCTTACGAAATTTATCAAATTCTTATTCGCTGATTCTATTTACTCCCATTTATCTGAATTTAATGGCATTTTTTGGATTCTCACCATTTTTTTCTATTCACTTAGGTTATTTTTAATTCATCTTGAATTTGTACGAATTTCATCGAATCCTCTTGAATTCCCCCGAATTCTTTTAACTTTGCTTCAATTTCACTGAAATTAATGTTATATTCTAAATTTTTTTCAATTCATTTGGAAGTCACCCTGTTTTCTTATTAATTTATCCTGAATTCTTTTAAATTATTTGGAATTATTCGGAATTTTTTTATTCTCCGTGAATGCTTTAAATTCACTTAATTTTAGTTAATTCAGTGGATTATTGATTTTTTTAAATTCACCCTGAAGTCTTCTAAACTCGCCTTGAATTCTTCGGCATTTCATCAAATTTTTAAAAAAATTTTTTGAACTCTTCAAAATTCCTTCCAAATTCAATTAATTCAATGAATTTTTATAAATAGTTTCGAATTGTTTTCAGTTCACTTGAATTTTCTAAAAATTCACCTTCAATTTTTTCCTGAAATGCCTCTAAATTTACTAATTCTATTCAATCCTATTTATCTGAATTCAATATAATTCTTTTGAATTAAAAAAAATCTGTTTCATTTCCTTGAATTCTTCTGAATTTAGTCTAATTTTACTGAAATTAATGGAACATTTTGGACTTTCCAGATCATTTGGAATTCACGCATAATTCTTATCTATTTATCAAGATTCTCTTTGAATTTTGATCAATTTCATTAGATTCTTATTTGCCTCAAGTTCCTGTAAATTCACTTGAATTTTACCTAATTCATTGGCTTTTTATTAGATTTTTTGAATTATTTCCAATGCTCTCAAGTTCTGTTAAATTTGCCCTCAATTCTGTTCATTCTCACTTTACTCGATTCGGTGTTAATTTTTTGATTTTAAAAATTTTGTTTATCTCACTCAAATTCTTTTAAATTTCGTCAAAATCTCTTGAATTTTATTTAATTCTTCTAAATTCATCTCAATTTTACTGAAATCAATGGATTTCTTTAAAACTGATTTTAATCTTTTTAAATTTGACTTGAATAGTTTTGAATTTATCCTGAATTGTTATAAATTCCCTTCAATTTTTGTACATTCACTCCAAATTTAATAGACTCAATGTATTCGTTTAATAGGTTTGAATTGTTTTAAGTTGACTTGCGTTTTTTTAAAATTCACCTCGAATTTTTATGCATTTCATCGAATTCTTCTCATTGTTCTCAATTTCTCTAAATTCACTAATTCTAATCCTTCCCATTTATCTGTCTATAAAATTCAATGGAATTTTATTAATTTTTAAAAAAATTTGTTCTATTCACTTGAATTATTCTGAATTTATCCTGAATTCCTTTAAATTAATCTTGAATTCGTATGAATTTTATCGAATTCTCTGGGATTCTCTTAAAGCCTTTTAAATTCGCTTTAAGCTTACTGAAATCCATTAAATATTTTTGATTTATTTCAATTTGTTTGCAACTTAGCCAGAATCCTTATCCATTTATCCAAATTCTCTTTAAATTTTGATGAAATTCATTGAATTCTTTTTAAGTCCCTTAAATTCCTATAGATTTACGCGAATTTTATTTCATCAATTGGGTTCTTATTTTATATTTTAAATCTTACTTCAATGTACTTAAATTCGGTTCGATTTGCCCTGAATTCTATTTACTCCCATTTGATCCAATTCAGTGGAAATTATACGGATTGAAAATGTTTGTTCAATTCACTCCAATTCTTATGAATCTCGTCAAAGTCTCTTGAATTTTCCTGAATTCTTCTAAATTCACTTTAATTTAACTAAAATTAATAGAATATTTAGAAAAATTTTTTTGTAATTGATTCGAATCCTTTCGAATTTAGCTTAAATTGTTTTGAATTCACTCTTAGTACTTATAAATTTCCTTCCATGTTCGTAAATGCACTCCAAATTTAATAAACTCCATGAATTTTTCAAATAGATTTGAATTGTTTTAAGTTCACTTGCATTTTTCAAAAAATCACCTTGAATTTTTTGAATTTCATCGAATTTTTTTCATTTTCCTTGAATTTCTCTAAATTCACTACTTCTATTCACTCCCATTTATCTGTTTTTGGAATTTAATGGAATTTTTATTGGAATTTCAAAAAATTTGTTCTATTCACTTGAATTATTTTAAATTTACCCTGAATTCTTTTTAATTATTCTTGCATTTGTATGAATTTTATCGAGTTCTCTGGAATTCCCTTAAATTCTACTAAATTCGCTTCAATTTCACTGGAAATCAGTGGAATGTTTTGGATGTTTTCAATTCATTTGGAATCCAGACAGAATTCTTATTAATTTATCCTGAATTCTTTTAAATTCTTTTGTATTTCCTTGAATTTTGACAAATTCGCTACAAATTTCATGAATTCAATGAATTTTTTAAATATTTTTGAATTGTTTTTATTGCATTTGAATTTTTATCAATTGCACCGAATTCTTCTCATTTTTTTCATTAACATTCTTGATCTTCTAGGTATAAGATTGTTTTTGTACGCGAATAAAAAATTTATAACGGTCAGAAAAAGTGAATAATAATTCGGGGAAAAGTCTGGGATTTTTTAAATTGGGATTTCTGAGAAACCTTAGCTTATCACATTGGTTTTTTATTTCTTTTTCAATTTGCTTAAATTTCGTTGCATTCGTCCTGAATTCGTTAAAATTCACCTGAAGTTCTTATAAATTTCATCGAATTCTCTTAAATGAAAAAAAGCATTGATTCACATGATTAATGCACATTGGTTACTTTTAGTAAATTTTAGTCACTTTTTGGGTTAGTAATTAGTCACTTTTAGTCACGTTTTGGTTTAAATAGGTCACTTTTCTCACTTTTTTCAAATAAATTAGGCTGTGATGGGTCTGGGAATAACAGATTTGATGATTTTTTAGACCCTCGTCGTCTTTTGTATTTTTCAAATTTAAATGTACTTAAATTTTCTTATCCCTTGACCTTTTAACCAAATAGATGAATTTTCAACAATAAAGTTAAATTTTCAACCGAAGAGATGACGTTTCAACTAAAATCATAAATCTTAAAAAAAAATAATAATTTTCAACTAAGGAAGATAAATTTTCAACCAAAGAGTTGAATCTTGAACCAAAAAAATGAGTTTTTAACAAATTAGTTCAATTTTCAACCAGGTAGTTGATTTTTCAACCAAAAAAGATGTATTCGCAACGAAAAATGTAATAGTTAAGATTTCAACTAAATAAGATTTAATTTAAAATGAAACAGTTGAATTCAAACAAAAAAGACGAATTTTTAACAAAATAGTTCAATCCTCAACCAAATCAGATCAATTTTCAACCAGACAGTTGCATTTTTAACCAAAAAGGATGATTTTTCATCCAAAAAGATAACCTTCCTACCTAAAGAGATGATTTTTCCACAAAATACATGAATTTTCAGTTGAGACAGATAAATTTTTAACCTAAAATGAAATAGTTGAATTTTCAATTATAAAAATTAGTTTTCTTCAAAAAAGGAAACCAATTCTCAACAAAATAGTAAAATCCTCAACAAAAACAGATTAATTTTCAACCAAAGAGTTGCATTTTTAGCCATAAAGGATGAACTTCCAACCATGAAGATTAACTTTCTATCAAAAAAGATCATTCTCCACATAATACATGAATTTGAAACCTAATATAGATAAATATTGATAATAATAATACTATTTCATAATAACTATGATTATAATAGACCAATTTTGAACTAGAAAAGATCAATTTTCAATTAAGCACATCAATTTTTAACTAAAAGTAGAATAGTTCTATTTATAGTAAAAAAATTAATTCTCAACTAAAAACAAAACGAATTTTGAACAAAAGAGTTCAACATCCTACCAAATAGTTAAATTTTCAACTGGTAAGAGGATTTTTTGACCAAGAAGAATAATTTTCTACCAAATTATCAATCATCAATAAAATACATGAATTTTCAACCAAATAGTTAAATTTTCAACTGAAAAAGATAAATTTCGAACCCAAAATAAGTTTTTAACGTTACTACTACTACTTTTCGGTGTTCAAATGAACAATAACTTGCAATGCAGAGAACTCCAGTTCAAAATGCATGTAAACTATAAAGTTGTCTCTTTCGAAAGTAATGCAAGCTGATCAGTTTTAAACTTAAAATTTTTAAAAAGATAATTATTTAAAATACTACAACAAATTTTCTAGGAGAATTGTTTATAAAGAATCCAGAGAAACATTTTTTTACTCCGCACGGCTTTTAGTTCAAGCTTTATGAATTATAAAAGACTAACATCAACGGCAGGAAGAGGGACTTATTGACCTTAGATGATGAGGCCAAAAAAACTGTTTATAAAAATTATCTACTCCCTATAAAATATTTTTCAAGACCCTTTTCTTTAAAGAATCATGTGGTAGATTTTTGGTTTGCACATTGTTCTTTTTTTTAACTTTTTGTCCCAGATTGAAAGGGTTGCAAATTATTTAACAAATTATTTTTTCAAATACTCAAATAAATCCTCTGTAAGCACATAAAATATAAAAAAGCGTATAAAGAATTCAGAGAAACCTGTACTTATAATATACAATTTCCTCTTTTCAAACAGATGGACATTGGTGAGCTCACGCTTTTATTTTGTATTGAGAATAAATTACCTACTTCCATTGATATTTTCCATTAAAAAAGTATTTTTTCATTCGCCGCATTTGAATTTTTGCAGAACTCGGAGTAAGGAACAGCCAGCGCGTAGAGGGGATAAAAACAATGTTTAAATTAGCTTTTCGTTACTATTTAAAATTTTTGTATTTCATATGCTTTAGACTAACTTATTTTTAGTGGTAAACGTTTAGTTGTTTTTATGAATGTTCAATATATTCCGAAATATTATAGACAATGTAATTTTTTTAAAATCATTATTTTGCATTATTCGAAAAATACTTGGATCTATTGCCGAGCAGAATCCAGAGGTGTCCTTAGTTTCTCGATAGGACTTATAGTTTTATTTATAATAATTGCACAAATCGGGAATCTATAGCTAGATTCTCCAGTAGGAAGAAGTCAGCATGGACTCAGTGTGGAGGGGATAAATCAATATCTAAATTAACTTTTTGTTACTATTTAAAATTTTTTTTCATTCAACATACTTTAGACTACGTTATATTTTGGTGATGAACGTTTAATTGTTTTTTATGATTTAAATCGAAGGGTAAAGACGACGATAGATCAAAAGACCAAAAGGGGCTTGCATCAACTGAACAAGAACATTGGCTGAGCTGGGCAGAACGCGTCCCGTATTCAGTGTGTGATTGACTACATAACATCTGGTAATCCTCTTACGGTATGGGTCCAAAAGTTTGCCCAAAAAAACTGAGGATCCATACATTGAACAAGCCAAAGCTGCTAACTATTGAGCAGCATATTGTTGACAAAATACGGGTGTTATCTGACGCAAGAAGGAAAATACAAAAGAAGGAGGGATGGGTCAGGGAGAATCAACAGTTTCTCGCTGACCCATCGCGCCTCTTCAGCGATCCCCCTGTTTCTGTTAAAAATCTGACTACGTCCGATAACGAGTAACAAGATAACAAGATAACAAGAGAAAGATTTACGAAGCCAACACCCATTACTTGAAGACACTGAGAACATCATGCGTTTCAAGAAGCTGTGCGACGATCTCATAACATCCGAGGAACAATGTCCCCATTCACTGCTGAAGAGGTGAAGAATGCACTGAGGGGCACGAAAAACTTCTCCGCTGCCGGACCAGATGGTATCAAGAATTTCTGGTGGAAGAAGCTTACTTCTACACACCAATGTCTAGTCCGGATCTTCACCTCATAAAGTTGGAGACGCCCATTCCGCAGTGGCTGGTGTTAGGACCACTATTCTCCTACCGAAGAAAGGTGACTTGTCCAACCCAAGGAACTACTGGTCGATACCTTGTCTGAACTTATCTGCTAATCAACAGAAGCATCTGCAAAGACGCTGCAGCCTACAGTCATGATATGTTGATGGCCTGAATTGATTACCAAAAAGCTTTCGATAAAACCTCCCATAGACTCATCATCTGTCTGTTGTAAAGCTTGAAGGTTCATCCACACATAGTGGGATGCATAGAGAGATTGATGCCCCTTTGGAAAACCAAACTTACTGTCACATCTGGAAAACATCGTGTGACAACTATCAACGTCGCCTTCCAGAGGGGCGTCTTTCAGGATGACACCATGAGCCCTCTTCTCTTTTGGATCACACTTCTGCCACTATTTCTCGCACTACGCAATTCTCATGGCTACCTTAACGGCGTATCTGATAATCGTAAACATAAGATCACTCATATATTTTATATGAATGACTTGAAGATGTATGCTTCTCGAACACAGCATCTCAAGAATGCTCTAAAGATCGTCTAGGGGTACACACGAGAAATTGGTATGAACTTTGGTTTGGACAAGTGTGCCAAGATTCATTTGAAGCGAGGACGACTTGCTAGCGTTTGTGACGACAGTGAGCTCATGGGCAGAAGTTCTATTAGACACCTTGGCCCTGGACAGACCTACCTATACCTAGGCGTGCCAGAGAGCCGTATTCAGAATATAATATCAGTGAAAGAGGCTCTCCAAAGCAGATGCATGCGTCTTCTTCGACAGATTTGGTCTTTCAATCTGTCGGATTTGAACAAGATATCTGTTACTAACATACTTGCCACCCCTTTTCTACTTTATTCATTTAAGGTGGTTCCATGGACAGAGCACGAGCTTACGGCCCTTGATATGACCACACGTAAGAACATGCATATACAAAAAAGTTTGCTTATCAACTCGTGAGTTCCGCGCTTATACATCCCACACCGTAAAGGCGGGCGCGGACTTCTAAATATCCAGTGTCTTTATGAACGAATTATCTTGGGTACAGCTCCCATCGTGGCAAATGGAGGATATCCTCTGCTGAAAATGGTCAGGTACCACGAGATGATTGGCAAAGGGGCGTTCCTTTATAAAGCTGCGGAACAGGCAGCCGAGACCCTTGGCCTGGAGCTTAAGTGAGGCAAGTGTATTGCTTCATTTATATGCCTCATTTCTGAAAGCCCGAGTGAAGAAAGCAGAGGTCAACAACTTCCTCGAATAGCTCCACGACAAGAAAATGCACTGAAACAGTCACAGCAATGTAAAAGGTCAGTCCTTGTTGATGGAGTTAACGTTTGATTTCCTTAAATCATCTGGACTTAATTCAGACACAGAGGGTTTTATTTTCGCGGGTCAGGACGGTGTCATTTTCACCTTGGTATACCGTGGCCGAATCTCACGTCAAAGAGTTCTCAGCGACAGGTGCAGAGCGTGTCATGCACATTCTGAGCAATGACGGCACATACTATCCGGGTGTCCCACTCACGCGGGAACAACATAGACACAGTGCGGCCCTAAGAGTGCTTTATTACCATCTTTGTCGCTCTTATGGTGTTAACCGCGACCCTGCTTTGCCGAATGCTCCTAGAAAAATATAGTCAATTGTCGAGAACGAGTTGTGCAACATTTACTGAAACTACCAGTTCAGGCTAAAATTCAGTATTGTGCACTCGAGGCCTGACATCGTACTCCTTGACAAAGAGAAACCAACTATGTTGGTGATTGAATTATCGACTCCGGCCGACGCCAACACACAGCAAAGCAATTGATAATATTGTTAATAACAGATTTGTACAGCTGCAAGATTTCGTTAGAAATTATTGAAATGAACGAAGAAATTGTTCGGCTGCGTCTGAACGTTTCACCCTTTCGCACAGAATTAAATGTACTAGAATGTAAAAAAAGGTCTATGCTAACAGAAAACGGAAACAACTTGTAGATAAGTTTTCTGAATCAAGAAATAGAAAACTGTCAAGAGTTTATGACACTTCACATCCAAAAGGCAATTTGCCCTATCAATTTATGAAGAACTTTAGATTAGGTTTGGGGAATTGTGAAACAAAATCGGAAAAGACACGCCTTCTAACGTTGTTGCCTGATGATCTTTCGAAAAATTATATCTTTTCGAAATTTTCAGTGACAAAGTGTATGGTGGATGAAGCGTGGAAAACAAAAGAGGAAAAAGGCGTTTATAATTCGCTTGATCCATACAGTGGTGACCATATTGCTGAGGAACATCTCAAGTCGGTATAGGAATATTATTTAAATGATTGTATTTGTATTTAAGGATTGTAATTGGCAGAGTCCGAATAAGAATGGTGTCATAAATGCTTATGGAAATGGGAGAAAGGTTGAGAAGGTGAAACGTTTCTTAGCGCGGAGTATAAATAAAATGTACTAAATTTTTGTAGAAAAAACCCATCGGCAATCATTGGAGGATCTAAATTTTATTCACTGCGGCCAAAACGCGTTATCATCGATCCTCCAAGGGAAGTGTGCGTCTGCATTTACTGTGCCAATTTTGAACTCTTGCCTTATCTCCAAAACTCTCCAAAACTTGAGAAATGGAAAGTCTCCGAACTTGGAAAAGATTCATCACGAAGTATTTTCGGCTATAAAGAGTTCTTCTGCATCAGAAAATTACGTTCTTTAAGAATGTGAGTTATGTCCAGGTGCTGAAGGTTTGACAATTCAGAAACTCAACATCTCAGAAGAGGTAGCTTGCGAAGAAGTAACTTTTGTTTTATGGAACATGAATGATTTAGAAAGACGCACAACATCTTTTAATATGTTTCTAGAAGAACTAAGACAGTGGACAGTGAAAGCAAGTATCCATAAATACGTGAAAGACATTCAAAGGGTGGAAATAATAAGAGTAAAAAAAGAAGCAAAAGGTAATCCAAGAAACATCCTTCCACACTGTGATTTTGCAGAGAATTGGAAAAGGGTTTAGAAAAATGAAATTCAAAGTTCTTACTCGAAAAGTTTTCAACTCTCAATATATACTGTAGTTGGCTATCGCGGTGAAAAAACAGAGAGTTTCGCAATTGTTGCTGACGATACAAAACATGATTCTGCGCATGCTGTTTCAGCAATGAATCGTATAATCGAAAATTTTGAAGAAGATTTTTAGGCGGAATCTATACAACAAACTACTATTATAACAGACAAAGCAGTTATCAGAATCACCACTTAATAAGAAATGGGTTTTCCCTGCAACAGCACATGAAGAAGGAGCTTGTGATGGAATCGGAGATGTTGTAAAATGTTTTGCTTCTGATCACAATTTAAAACATTCACACTCGGAAGCCATCAACGATGCTAAATTTTTCGCGACTGAAGTGAAAAAGTACGTTCTTGTTAAACTGATTCTACTATCTTCACAAAATTTGAAAAAAGTTTCGACGAATGAAAACACAAGAGTGGATGAAGGTGCCGCCTATCCCAGGAATACAAAAATGTCGCATGTGGGATATGGAGATTGATGAAGGGGGTATGAAAACTTCCTACATAGCTAAAGCTACTAAACACGATCGGGCTCCTAAATTATCCGCAGAATGCAGTGATTCCTCTTCGAATCCCGAGGATTCTAATGAAGAATCAGACTAAGTCGATAATAAAAACCTGGAAACGTGGGCCCAGGTTATATTATTTTTTACAAAACTGAGGTTCTTCCTGTTTATGAAAGTACAAACGCAACAAAAAATTGAGGTTCTTTGAAAAATAAAGCAAAAAATTCAAATAAGCATAACTTTGTAGAAAAATATTTCTCCTCGAAGCGGTAAAATACCTATCGCCTAATTTCCTCTAAAAACAACCTATTTCATGCTCGAGAGCTTCTATGACTTCGAGTCTAGAACCTGCCTGATTTGAGAAAGATTCGATCTTTATAATTCATTCTGATGTTTTCCAATAAGCTCATTAAGTTGGACAGCAGAGCATTTGCGAGTAAAATGGAAACAGAGCGTAAACGAAAGCTTCAAGAGAAGCCGCAGAAAAAATGTCGAGAAGCGTTGAATTTCTGTAAAAGCTCAACTTAACGGCGAAGAATGCGATGCTTGAAACACATGCATATACGCAGTCAGACTGTGGGTTACATAACTGAATTATTTCATGAACACGTAAACTTTTAATTTATTGCGACTCGCATTAATGTTGCTGCAGCTCGGTTGCTCGGCCCGACGTGAGAGGAAAAGCTCAACAAAAAAAAATGGCGAAAAAATACAAAAACTGAAAAAAAAGACAGTGAAGAAGAAGAAACTCGTTATAAAATACAATTTACTCTCTCGCAATGGGGTTTTCGCCATAATGAGATTTCGCGTGGGCGCACGAACGCGTGCACCTAATTGTTAATAAAATGGAATAACTAGAATGAATTAACGCGTGCTAACTCTCCAAGCGCGTTTCACCTGACAGTAAAAGTCATATTGTCATGAATAAGAATGGAAAATGAGTTTCTAAATCATCATGATCGAAAATTTGGACAATGAGGTTAAAAGAATTACAAAAGTTTTAATTATATATATATATATATATATATAATTGCAATTTATCTTCAACCCTATCTTTGAATGATTACTTTGTGCAACTTAAATTTGTGTCTTCTAATATATAAGAAAGTTTGACATTCCGGTTTAAATTAATGAATTTTCTGAGACGAAAATTAATAGTTTTGAAGCAATTGTAAGACTGAGAGTATTCGTCTTTTAAATATGAAGATCTAAAAAAGTGTTATATTATTAGATCATCTTTTAATTAAATTTCAAAGAAAGAGCTATTTATATGGAAATAATAAACCGCATTTTTCACAAATAAGTTATATTTTTTTTAATCGACCTCATATTCTCGATTTCGCTGTACATAAGGGTCGATAAAAACTTGAAAAATTGCCAACAAAGTTGAAACCTAGAAGATGGATTTGGTTTAAGGTTGACTGGATAACTGGCAAGCCGAATGGACGTATGAACACATTGTGAAAAATACGAAACTTTAAAACAATTAATCAGAATCGTCGAAATGGAAATTTTTGCGAGATTCGAGCGTTTCTTTACAATGGAAAGTTCTCCGAAAATGCGTTTTTTTACAAAATTGAGGCCAAATATTCACCATTTGTGAGACGACATAATATCACCTAACGAGGAAAATCCCGAATGTTGAAAAATACCGGAAATATAATTACTGAAATATAAAATTTTCAAACTTTATTAATTATTATTATTAATAATTATTTATTAATATTAATTAAATTTTATGATTAGATATATTTTTTTCGAACCTATGATTTCGAAATTATTGAACTCAGCGAAGTCTTAAAAATAGTTCAATGAAATAAAGAAGCCTTTATTATAAAATCTAATGTTCTTTGTATCAAGTTATATAATTTTGAAAAAAATGCATAAGAATTAGACTTCTAATAATTGTTATTGAAGACTTTTTTTATCTTTTCAATTCTGTTTCTCGCGATAGTAACATTAATTAATTAAATAGAGCTATTAATTTAAACTAGTTCCACTTTAGTCTAATTTTACCTCATGAGAAATACGTAACTAATAATTAACAATCAGTTCAAATTACATAGAAGTGAAGTTCATTCATGCTAACAATTATCTATCATCAATTGCTCTCCTGATTAAGCTAAAAAGGAGAAAGGGAGTCAGCAGTTAGTAGTTAAAAATAATGCAATAAAATGATATAGTTTTTATTTGAACTTGAAACTTAAAAAAATATATTTGAGTTTCAAAGAAAATGGTATTTGTACACGAATAATCACATACATTGATAATATTTTTGATTACTCCAACTGTCACAAAATGTTTAAATGTTTTAATTGAGAAATAACAATATAAGTAGTTATTATGAAGTTGTTATTATTTATCTGCTGTCTAGGCATCTTGCAGCTTCTCATTTTCCAATTTAGAATTTATCGTAAGCGCTACAGAAATTAATAAATGTATGTTGAATAGTAAACCTGAAAAATCACAAAAATATTACAAAATTTCGACTATATTTACCACCGTTTTTTATGATATATTTAACCTTATATGTCAATAGGTTCATGTAAGAGAAAGTCTAATATTTATTTTCTTATTCAACACTCACAGACATGATTAAGGGGAGGTCGCCCACTACTGAAGAGTGGCACACTATTGGTGTCATTGACCTATATTCAGTGATGTGCATGAAAGAAATTAAATCGACTATAATCCGATTCAACTCAACTGAGAAACGAGTTGAACAAAATCCGAATCGACTCAGCGCGTAAGCCAATATTCGAATTTTCGACACCGACTCAAGCTCTGATATTATCGAAAAAATCCGACTTGACTCAGTTAGTGAGGCATGAATCGAATTTTCGACACCGACTCAAGCTGTGATCGAATCGAAGAAATCCGCTTCAACTCAGCGCGTAAATCATGATTAGAATTTTCGACTCGGATTCACGCTGTGATCAAATCGAAGAAATCCGATTCGACTCAGCTCGCGAGTCGTGATTCGAGTTTTCAACACCGACTCAAGCTCTGATATTAACGAAAAAATTAGACTTGACTAAGTCAGTCATGAATCGAATTTCCGACACCGACTCAGACTGTGATCGAATCAGAAAATTCCGATTCAACTCAGCGCGTAAATCATGATTCGAACTTTCGGCCCGGATTCAAGCTGTGATCAAATCGAAGGAATCCGATTCGACTCACCTCGTGAGTCATGAATCTAGTTTTCGACATCAACTCAAGCTCTGATATTATCGAAAAAATCCGACTTGACTCAGTTAGTGAGTCATGAATCGAATCTTCGTCACCGACTCAAGTTGTGATCGAATCGAAGAAATCCGAATCAGCTCAGCGCGTAAATCACGATTCGAATTTCCAAAACGAACTCAAGCTCTGATATTATCGAAAAAATCCGACCTGTTAAATCGATGAAATCCGATTCGACTCAGCGCGCAAATCATGATTCGAATTTTAGAGACGGATTCAAGCTCTGATATTATTGAAAAAATCCGACTTGACTCAGTGAGTCATGAATCGAGATTCCGACACCGAGTCAGACTGTGATCGAATCAGAATAATCCAATTCATGTCAGAGCGCAAGACACGATTCGAATTTTTGACACCAACTGAAGCTGTGATCAAATCAAAGAAATCCGATTCAACTCTGCGCGTAAATCATGAATCGAATTTTCAACCCGGATTCAAGCTGTAATCGAATCGAAGAAATCCAATTCGACTCACCTCGTGAGTCATAAATCTAGTTTTCGACAAAGACTCAAGCTCTGATATTATCAAAAATTCCGACTTGACTCAGTTAGTAAGTCATGAGTCAAATTTTCGATACCAACTCAAGCTGTGATCGAATCGGAAAAATCCGACTCAACTCAGTGCGCAAGTCACGATTCGAATTTTCGACACCGACTCAAGCTCTGATATTATCGAACAAATCCGACTTGACCCAGTGAGTCATGAATCGAATTTCCGACACCGATTCAGGCTGTCGAATTAGAAAAATCAGATTCAACTCAGTGTGCAAGTCACGATTCGAATTTTTGACACAGACTGAAGCTGTGATCAAATCGAAGATATCCGATTCAACTCAGCGCGTAAATCATGATTAGAATTTTCGACTCGGATTCACGCTGTGATCAAATCGAAGAAATCCGATTCGACTCACCTCGTCAGTCATGAATCAAATTTTCGACACCGACTCAAACTGTGATCGAGTCGGAAAAATCCGATTCAACTCAGTGCGCAAGTCACGATTCGAATTTTTGACGCAGACTGAAACTGTGATCAAATCGAAGATATCCGATTCAACTTAGCGCGTAAATCATGATTAGGATTTTCGACTCGGATTCACGCTGTGATCAAATCGAAGAAATCCGACTCGACTCACCTCGTGAGTCATGAATCTAGTTTTCGACACCAACTCAAGCTCTGATATTATCGAAAAAATCCGACTTGACTCAGTTAGTGAGACATGAATCGAATCTTCGTCACCGACTCAAGCTGTGATTGAATCAAAGTAATCCGATTCAACTCAGCGCGTAAATCATCATTCGAGTTTTCGAAATGGACTCAAGCTGAGATTGAATCAAAGAATCTGATTAGACTCAGCTCACGAGTCATGATTCGAATTTTCGACACCGACTCAAACTCTAATATTATCGAGAAAATTCGACTCGACTCAGTTTGTGAGTCATGAATTGAATTTTCGACACTGACTCAAGCTTTGATCCGATTGAAAAATCCGATTCAACTCAGCGCCCAATCACGATTCGAATTTTCGACACCGACTCAAGCTCTAATATTATCGAAAAAAATCCGACCTGACTCAGTTAGTGAGTCATGAATCGGATTTCGTCACAGACTCAGTTAGTAATTGAATCGAAGAAATCCGATTCGGCTCAGCGCGCAAATCATAATTTGAATTTTAGACATGGGCTCAAGCTGTGATTGAATCGAAAAAATCCGATTCAACTCAGCTCGTGAGTCATGATTCGAGTTTTCGATACCGACTCAAACTCTAATATTATCTACTTGAATTACTTAGTGAGTCATGAATTGAATTTTCGACAACGACTCAGGCTGTGATTGAATCGAAGAAATCCGATTCAACTCAGCGCGCAAATCATGATTCGAATATTCGAAACGGATTCAAGCCGTGATTGAATCGAAAAATCCGAGTCGATTCAGCTCGTGAGTCATGATTCGAGTTTTCGACACCGACTCAAACTCTGATATTATCGAAAAAATTAGACTTGACTCAGTTAGTGAGGCATGAATTGAATTTCCGACACCGACACAAGCTGTGATCGAATGAAAAAGATCCGAATCGACTAAGCGCGTGAGTCATGAGTCGAATTTTCCGAACTGACTCAAGCTGTGATCCAATCGAAAAAATTTGAAATGTCGAAACAAGCCAGAAATTTAGATTGAGTCGAATTTTATTGCATTAGCGCATAAGGCGAATAATAAAAAAATCGATTTTAGTGAAATCAATTTTATTGTATTTTGAAAGAGGCAGCAATATATTTTTTAGAGAAAAAAAGTTTTCAGTCAAAATTATTTTTTTAACAATAGTTATTTGACGTTAATTTAGTGTTTTTTTGCACCTCTTTACTATATAACATGACCTAATTTTTATCCAAACTCAAAAAATGGCTGATTTTGTTCTTTAAAAAATCCTGTGCAATTGGTATTAATTTTTAAATTGAACGTGTTAAATTACTTTTTTAAAAGCTACTAAACTAACTGAATGCATCTGTTCATTATAATTGAATTTACTTACTTATGTTGAATAAGAACTAATTATTGAAAATAACCATTTTGACCATAGAGAAACCAATTTTCATGCTCCTTCGGCTTCAACGAATACATTCTCATCATATGTCTCGTGCTTCGCACTCGATTAAAGTATGTCAGATACGCGTAATTTTCTATATTATGTTAAACTTTATTATATTGAATTTGTGTTATATTAATTCTTGTACCTTCATTTGTTTCATTAATTACGTTTTTCACTTCCTTTCTATTTCGTTATTGATAGAAAGAAATTATTTTTTACTAAACTTTGATCTGCTATTTCTAAATTTGGACAAAATTAGATACTATCTGAAATGACATTCATGACTGAATCAAAATTGCTTTGTTTGACTGGCGGCAACGATATGGTATGGAAGTTTCGGCCGGGTTCCTGATTTCTTTTAATTTTAAATTCGATAAATGTAAAGGCTAATTAATTAACGTGACTTCGGTTGTAGGTGGGAAATTTTCCCTTTAAACATTTTATTGTATCTTTTGTCGATTTTCCATAAATCAATTTTTTTTATTTTCAATACTATTTTTTCACGAATAAACCGAAAGCAACCCGTTTTACGAAAAAATGGTCAATTACAAATTTGTAGACCTATTTTGGTGAATAATTTGGTCATCAAACGTTGTGTTGTATCTTGTGTCATTTTTCCAAAAATTTAAATTTTTTATATTCAATGTTACTTTTCATAATTGAAACAAAAACTATGCGTTTTATTGAAAAAATAGTTTCAAGCAAATTTGTAGATCTTTCTCAGGTGAACAATTTTGCCTATTAATACGTTTTTCGCATCTCTTATAGTTTTGCTGGAAAGTGGAATTTTTTATTTCTAATAACATTTTTACGATTGGAACGAAAAATATGCGTTACTTAAAAAAGTATAGTCTGAAGAAAATTTGTAGATCTTTTTAAGATGAATAATTTTGCTTCTTGAGACATTTTCCGTTAGTCAAAAATGGATACTTATCGAACTTGTCCTTTCTATTTTGACCTTAAAGCAGTGTACAAAAGAGCAATTCAATTGAATAATTCCTTCGAAAGTTAACATGTTTACAGATGACAACAACGACGATAGACAGACACCGAAGTCAAATTTATTTTTTCTCAGTCAGAGAGTCCGAAAACGTCGAGATTTCATGAAATCCGCGAAAGTCAATTTTTGTATAAAACCAATACCTTCTCACTGGAATGAGAATGTAAAAAAAAGTTTCATTCAATCGTAATAAACAACGGTTCAGTTTGTTCTGTAAAACATTATCTACAATTATATACTCAATGAATATTGATAGAAATAATTTGTTTAGAATTTGTTGAATTAAGAAATTATTTTTAACAGAATGCAACGAGTAGAATTATACAGAATGTTTCAAAGAGCAAAATGAGCCATTGTTTTTATGAGACTGGACAAAAATTAATACAAGTTATAAAGAAGTTCAAAAAAGCACCAAATGTCAAATAAGTATTGTTAAAAAAATAATTTTGGCTGAAAACCAATTTTTTCTAAAAAAAATATATATTGCTGTCTCTTTCAAAATTTACTGAAATTCATTTCAAAGTTTTTTTTTTTATTATTTACCTCATGCGCCGATTCAACACAAATCGACTCAGTCTAAACTGCTGGCTCGTTTCGACATTTCGAACTTTCTCGATTCGATCAAACCTTGAGTCCGTGTCGAAAATTCAAATCATGACTCACGGCGCTGAGTCGAATCGGATTTCTTCGATTCAATCACAGCTTGAATCCATGTTGAGAATTCGAATCATGACTCACTAACGAAGTCAAGTCCGATTTCTTCGATTCGATCACAGATTGAGTCGGTGTCGAGAATTCGAATCATGACTCACACGCTGAGATGAATCGGATTTTTTCGATTTGGTTACAGCTTGAGTCCGTGTAGAAAATTCGAATCACGACTTGCGCGCTGAGTCGAATCGGATTTCTTCGATTCCATCACAGCTTGAGTCGGTGTCGAAAATTTGATTCATGACTCACTCACCGAGTCAAGTTGGATATTTTCGATAATTTCAGAGCTTGAGTTTGTGTCGGAAGTTCGAATCATGACTCGATAACGAAGTCAAGTCCGATTTCTTTGATTCGATCACAGATCGAGTCGGTGTCGAGAATTCGAATCATGACTCACACGCTGAGATGAATCGGATTTTTTTGATTTGGTCACAGCTTGAGTCCGTATAGAAAATTCGAATCACGACTTGCGCACTGAGTCGAATCGGATTTTTCCGATTCGATCACAGCTTAAGTCAGTGTCGGAAATTCGATTCACGACTCACTGAGTCAATTCGAATTTTTTCAATAATTTCAGATCTTGAGTCGGTGTCGAAAATTCAGACCATGACTCACGCGCTGAAATGAATCGGATTTTTTCGATTTGGTAACAGCTTGAGTCGGTGTCGAAAATTTGATTCATGACTCACTCACCGAGTCAAGTTAGATATTTTCGATAATTTCAGAGCTTGAGTTTGTGTCGGAAGTTCGAATCATGACTCGGTAACGAAGTCAAGTCCGATTTCTTTGATTCGATCACAGCTTGAGTCGGTGTCGAGTATTCGAATCATGACTCACGCGCTGAGATGAATC
>JAUMHM010000079.1:36994-75993 GCA_032362435.1 Melikaiella ostensackeni | reverse complement strand
ACCAAACTAAAAATTTGAACAGGGGCGTAACTAGAAACGTGGAGCCCCCCCCCCCCCACAACAGCAACAATTTTTTGGAGGCCCCTTCAGAAAGAAAAAAGAATAGTACATGTAAAAGTATACTTAAAGTAATTTTTTGTGAAACATAAACATCTCTTACATATACTTTATTTTGGTGATAAATTATAAGGTACACTTTATCCACGTACAGGGAAAAAAGTGGCGGGTCAAAGTTAGAGAGTCAATATTTAGAGAGTCAGCCTGACCTTCTAGATGGATTGAAAAAAATTTTAAAAATTAAAAAAAAAACAATGAATTGAATCAGATTTGAATGAATTTAGAGGAATTCAAGAGAAATGAGAAAAATTCGATGAAATTCATTTAGAGAGTCAGTCTGACCTTCTAGATAGATTGGAAAAAATTCAAAAAATGGAAAAAAAACAATGAATTAAATCAGATTTGAGTGAATTTATAGGAACCCAAGGGAAATGAGAAGCCGGTGACATTTATTTAGAGAGTCAGCCTGACCCTCTAGATGGATTGAAAAAATTCAAAAAATGAAACGAACAATGAATTAAATCAGATTTGAGTGAATTTAAGGTATTCAAGGAAATGAGAAGTCGATGAAGTTTATTTAGAGAGTCAGCCTGACCTTCTAGATGGATTGAAGAAATTTCAAAAAATATAAACAAACAAAGAATTAAATCAAATTTGAGTGAATTTAGAGGATTTCAAGGGAAATAAGGAGAATTTGATTAAATTAATTCAGAGAGTCAGCCTGACCTTCTAGAAGGATTGAAAAAAATTCGAAAATGAAAAAAACTATGAATTATATCAGATTTGAGTGAATTTAGAGGAATTCAAGGGAAATGAGAAGAATTCGATGAAATTCATTCAGACAGTCTGCCTGATCTTCTAGGTGTATTGAAAAAAATTCAAAAACTGAATAAAACAATGAATTAGATCAGATTTAAGTAAATTTATAGGAATTCAAGGGAAATGCGAAATCGATGAAATTTATTCAGAGAGTCTGTGTGACCTTCTAGACGGATTGAAAAAGAATTCAAAAAATGAAAAGAACAATGAATTAAATCAGATTTGAGTGAATTTAGAGTACTCAAGGGAAATGAGAAGACGATGAAATTTATTTAGAGAGTCAGTCTGACCTTCTGGATGGATTGAAAAAATTTTTTTTTAATTAATTAATTAAGTCAGATCAAAGTGAATTTAGAGGGATTCAAGGGAAATGAGAAAGATTCGATGAAGTTTATTTAGAGAGTCTGCCTTATCTTCTAGATGGATTGAAGAAAATTCAACAAGTAAAAAAAACAGTGACTCGAATAAAATTTGAGTGAATTTAGAGAAATTCAAGGGAAATGAGGATAATTGAATGAAATTCATTCAGAGAGTCAGCCTGACCTTCCAGATGGATTGAAAAAATCCCGAAAATAAAAAAAAACAGTGAATTAAATCAGATTTTTGTGTATCTAGAGGACTTCAAGGGAAATGAGCAGAATTCGATGAAATTAATTCAGAGAGTCAGCCTGACCTTCTAGAAGGATTGAAAAAAATTCAAAAAATGAGAAAAACAATAAATTTAATCAGATTTAAGTGAATTTAGAGGAATTCAAGGGGAATGAGAAGAATTCGATGAAATTCATTCAGAGGGTCTGCCTGACCTTCTAGATGGATTGAAAAAAAAATTTTTAATGAAGAAAACGATGAATTAAATCAGATTTGAGTGAATTTATAGGAATTCAAGGGAAATAAGAAGTCGATGAAATTTATTCAGAGAGTCAGCCTGACATTCTGGATGGATTAAAAAATTTAAAAAAAACATCAATTAATTAAGTCAGATTTAAGTGAATTTAGAGGGATTCAAGGGAAATGAGAAGGATTCAATGAAATTTATTTAGAGAGTTAGCCTGATCTTCTAGATGGATTGAAGAAAATTCAAAAAGTAAAAAAAAACAGTGACTCGAATCAAATTTGAGTGAAGTTAGTGAAATTCAAGAAAAATGAGGATAATTGAATGAAATTCATTCACAGAGTCAGCCTGACCTTCCAGAAGGATTGAAAAAATCCCGAAAAAAAACAATAAATTAAATCAGGTTTGTGTGTATCTAGAGGAATTCAAGGGAAATGAGAAGAATTCGATGAAATCAATTCAGAGAGTCAGTCTGACCTTCTGGAAGGATTGAAAAAAAATTCAAAAAATGCGAAAAACAATAAATTTAATCAGATTTGAGTGAATTTAGAGGAATTCAAGGGGAATGAGGAGAATTCGATGAAATTCATTCAGAGAGTCTGCCTGACCTTCTAGATGGATTGAAAAAAATTCAAAACCTAAAAAAAACAATGAATTAAATCAGATTTGAGTGACTTTAGAGGAATTCCAGGAAAATGAGAAGAATTCGATGAAACTTATTTAGAGTGTCAGCCTGACCTTCTAGATGGATTGAAAAAATTCAAAACCAAAAAAAAACAATGAATTAAATCAGATTTCAATGAATTTAGAGGAATTCAAGGGAAATGAGAAGTCGATGAAATTTATTTAGAGAGTCAGCCTGGCCTTCTAGATGGATTGAAGAAAATTCAAAAATAAAAAATAAAACAATGAATTAAATCAGATTTGAGTGACTTTAGAGGAATTCCAGGAAAATAAGAATTCGATGAAACTTATTTAGAGTGTCAGTCTGACCTTCTAGATGGATTGAAGACAATTCAAAAATAAAAAATAAAACAATGAATTAAATCAGATTTGAGTGACTTTAGAGGAATTCCAGGAAAATGAGAATAATTCGATGAAATTTATTTAGCGAGTCAGCCTGACCTTCTAGATGGATTGAAAAAAAAATTTTTTTAAACAATGAATTAAGTCAGATTAGTGAGATCTTTGAAGTTTCTTGAAATCCCTCTAAATCCCTTGAAACCTTTGTAATCGCTAGGAATCCTTCAAAATTTCATTCTATAGAATGTAGTTCCCCAGAAGTCTCTAGAAGTCTCTTGAAATCTTTGTAAATCTTACAAAATCCTTTTAATCCTTTGAAATTTTTCAAATGTCTTGAAAATTCTTTGGAATCTTTTAAAATAACTTAAACTCTTAAAAATCCTTTGCATTTTCTTTTAATTCCTTCATATCTCTTGAGATTGTTAAAAACCCTTGAAATAAAATTTAATTTATTCCCTCAAGATCTATATAAACTTCTTTAAATCCCCCAAAATCTTTGGTAATCGCAAAAATTCATTGAAATAATTAGAAATCATTCAAAACCCTTTAAAAATGAATTAAATTAAACTTATTCTTTAAAGTCCTCCAAAAAAAAACTGTTTAATTCTCTAGAATTCTTTGAAATCCATTGAAGCCTTTGGAGATTTAATAAAGTCCTTTAAATCTTGCAAAATTCCTTGAAATACCGTAGGATCCCATGAAATCTCTGGAATCGCTAGGAATTAAATAGAATTTCAGTTAATTTAAAGAAATTTAAGAGAAATAAGAAGAATTCGATGAAATTCATAAATATTGAAAGTAAATTTTCAAAAAATTCAAGTAAATTGAAAACAAGTAAAAAATATTAACAAAATTCATTCAATGCATTAAGTTTGGAGTGAATCTAGAAAATTTTAAGAGATTTCAAAAGCATTTGATAAAATGCCTATGAGTTCAAGGTGAGTTTAAAAGTCTTCAGGATGAATACAAAAAAATTTTTTAAAAGAGCAAAAAATCCATTGAATTTTGTAGAATTGAGTGTACTTAGAGGAATTCAAGAGAATTTAAGGTAAATTGAAGAAATTAAGAGAATTCCAAAGTATTCAATAAAATTCTAAGAAATTCAGGATAAATTGTTAGGCATTCAGAGGGAATTCCAAATGAATTCAAATGAATTGCAAAAAGTCCAAAATATTGCACTGATTTTGGTGAAATTGGAGTCAGTTTAGAAGAATTCAAGGGAATGCAAGAGAATTCGGTGAAATTCATACGATTCCAAGTTAAATTTAAAGGAATTCAGGTTGAATTTAATATAATTTAAGTGACTGCAACAAAATGTTTAAAATTCAAGAAAGTTCCTTTGATTTCAGATAAATGTGAATGAATAGAAATCTTATGAAATTCACAAGAATTCGAGGGAATTTTAAAGTCTTCAGAGTGAATTGAAAAATTGAAAATCCAAAACAAAAAACCATGGAATTCAGTGGATTTCAAGAAAATCCCAAAGATTTCAGGGTGAATTCAAAGGAATTCAATAGGATTGTAAGGAATTTGAAGGAATTAAAGAAAATTAAAAAATCGGTATAGACCTGAATTCAATAGTGGTTAACCCTTGTGTAAAACTAAAGTTAATGCAAATCTAGGTAAGCTAAACGTACATTTTGAAGTATTAAAGGAATCTTTAAGCCATTCTGTAATAAAATTACAAATTTTCGTATTATAAGCCCGATAATATCTACGAAATTTTTTTTCTGTTTCATAAAATTTAGGGCTCACTCCTCAATAGATAACAAATTCTTTCTAGGGGTGAAAGAAATTTTCAGCTTTAAGATATCTTTGCTTTAAGGCCATGCTATACTTACCCGATTCCTACTCTACCGACATTTTTTCGCAAAAACTTACGTCTATACGAATTGAGATATCGAGTTGGAATTTTCGGAAATTACTTAAAAGGCACCAAGGAACGTTTGTATGATTCTAAATTTCTGAAACTACAAAAAAATTTTAATTTTGGAAATTTTTTGAAATTTTTTTTTGGATTTCGAGAAACTTAGAACCATACAAACGTTCCTTGGTGCCTCTTGAATAATTTCTCAAGTTTTCAACTCGATATATGAATTCGTGTGGACGTGAATTGTTGCAGAAAAATGTCGGTAAGGTAGGAATCATGTAAGTATAGCAAGGCCTTAAGTTTGTATTTTACTATTTTTAAAAACTCGAAAACTAAGAAAATTCATTTTGATACCTCAAACACAAAAAAGTAAAATTCAAATTTTCAATGGGCACTCTATTGTAGGTAGCAACACTTTTGAACCAGGGGTGGATTGGTGGATAGTAATTGAAAAATATAAATAAATGCCGGAGAAAAATATTTTTTAGCGCGTAAGTTGTGTAAATTCCGTCGTCATGATTTTTTCTCAAGTGCAGAAATTATTTTTACAATTTTATGTTAATATATCGCCGATCGACGACTACTAGATCAAAATAAAAACATTATAATTTCTAAAATTCAAGGTTAAAGTGTCTGAACTGAATATCCAGGGCAAACCTAACCTCACATTTTAGCCACTATAATATTTTTCGTTTGATCTAATAGACGTCAATCCACAGTACATTAATATAAAATTGTGGAAATAATTTCGACACTTGAGAAAAAATCACGACGAAATTTTCACTACTTACGCGCTAAAAAGAAATTGATTTTACCGATCGAGGGTTACGTCAGATTAAAATACTCAACTTATCGCCTCATTATATTTAATTTAAAAAGTTCTTTTGAATCATCACGCACACGTAAGTTAAAGAGAATCCACAATCGCCTCCTCCATAAAAAAAATCTGGATCCGCCCTTGATGAAAACTTTTTGTTCACTAAAAAAGAACAACCAAAAAGTTCACAAATTAAAAATAGACTTCGTAACTACCCATTTTCGCGGATCATTAGAGACAAATGTACAATAAATGTACAACAAAAAGAAAAAAGAGGGGGAAAAAGAAAGAGACAACCAAAGCAACCTTTCGCTGTTTCTTTTCTCTGTCTTTTTTATACTACTGGGGACCAACATATTTCGAAGCCAATTTAGACTTCCTCATCAGGGGTAATTTATAGAAAAACAACAGGTACAAATAAGGAAACATTATTAGATTAGAAAACCATTATTACCTGAAAATCAAACAGAGATGAATAATAGCAATTGTTCGTTTGGTACATATTTAATTCCTTGATTGACAATGATTTTCACAAAGGAAAACATTCTGAATAAAATTCAAAGTCAATTATTTAATTCTTTAATTGAAAATTAATTTGCACATATGCAAAATTCTGACCAAAACTACATTAAATATATCCAATTAATGACTCCATCCCAAATTTTGTTGTATCTCGAAACATCTCTTTTTAAATTAATAGCTTTGTTTCCTTCTCTCTTCATAAATAGCATTTCCATGAACTCATTTTTTCTTGACAAATAAGAAACTTTTTACAAGGTGGCCGCTGGACCGAGAAAACCGAGAATTTTTTGAGACCGAGAACTGACAGTGAATTAATTTTTTTACCGAGAATTTTACAAATTCTTAGAAAAAAATTTATCCAATGACCTAAAATATCATAAATTTAATAACATATGATATAATTCGATTTAAAAAAAGTTTAATTTCGATTATCTTTTAATGTTACTTTTTATTATTAATTAATTTACTCTTAATGTTACTTTTTCAATTATATAATCATTCAGCTTACAATGCGTAATTCTAACAAATTTTACTTTATAAATTTTGATCATCTGTGAATATAAATTAATTAATGATTTTACAAAACGATTCTGAATCTGTTAAAAATTAAACAATTTACAGGTTTTGACGATTAAAATTGAACTGTTTCAATTATTTAAAGTGCTAAATTTAGATTTTGAACCTTACAATTTTAATTTTTCAATTTTAAAACATTTTAATTTTTAAGTGGCAGTATTGATTTTTAATTTACAAATAACAAATGAACAATTATTGAATTGAAAAAAACTTGAAATTTAAATAATGTAACTTTTAATTTAAAAAGTGTGAAGTATAAAAAAAACTATTCAATTTTTAATGTTTCTAACTAAAAATTGCTTAAAATGATATAATTTGAACATTTACCAATTCATTGTTTTATTCTTCATTTTAGAGCATTGGAAAGTGGATTTATATTTTTTAACCACAAGTCTTCGAACTGTTCGACTTATAAAATTTCAAAATTTTAAATTTTACAGTTTAACGGCATTTAATTTAAAATTATTCAATTAAAATATTTAAAAATCTTTGAAATCTTTCGAAATTGTTGGAAATCTATCAAATCTTTGCGAAATCTTCGAAATATTCTGAAATCTTCGAAATCTTCTGAAATATTTTGAAATGTTTTGAATATTTGTGAAATATTCAAACTTATGAAATATTTTAAATCTTCATATTTTGACATCTTTGTGAAATTCTCGGAATGTTTGTGAAATCTTTTGAAATCTTTGAACAATTTTTTAAATCTGTATGAAATTATCTTTGAAATCTTTAAAATCTTGTGAAATCCTTTGAAATTTTTAAAATTTTTATGAAATGTAATGTGTATGAATTTATTGAAATCTTTGTCATGAAATATTTAAAAACTTTGTTGACTTTTTTTAAATCTTTCTGAAATCTTCCAAATCTTCTAAATCTTTATATTTTGAAATCTTTGAAATTTTTAGCGAAATTTTTGAAATCTTTATAAAATTATTGAAATCATTTTGAAATATTTAAAAACTTTGTAACTTTTTGAACTCTGAAATCTTTAAAATTTTTCCGAAATCTTTGAGATCTTCATATTTTTCAATTTTTTTGAATCTTTGGAATCTTTGTGGAAATTTTGAAATTTTTTGAATATTTGCGAAATTTTTGAAATTGTTTAAATTTTTTGAAATCTTCTGAAATATTTTTAAGTATTTGAAATCTTTGTGAAATATTTAAAAACTTTGTCAACTCTTTTGAAATCTTTTGAATCTTCATATTTTAAAATATTTGAAAACTTTGTGAAATTTTCGGAATGTTTGTGAAATCTCTTAAAATCTTTGAGGAATTTTTGAAATCTGTATGAAATCATCTTTGAAATCTTTCTGAAATCTTCAAAATCTTTTAAATATTTACATTTGAAATCTTTAAAATTTTTGAATTTCTTATGAAATTATTGAAATCATTGTGAAATATTAAAAAAATTTGCTAACTTTTTTGAACTCTCTGAAATATTCAAAATTTTCGCAAAATCTTTGAAATCTTCATATTTTGAAATATTTTTGAACCTTCAAAATCTTCGTAAAATTTTTGAAATCTTTGTGAAATTTTTAGAATCTTTGCGAAATTTTTTAAATCTTTGGAAATCTTCTAAAATATTTTTAAGTCTTTAAAATCTTTGTAAAATATTCAAAAACTTTGTCAACTCTTTTGAAATCTTTGAACATTTTTTGAAACCTGTATGAAATCATCTTTAAATCTTCAAAATCTTTAAAATCTTGTGAAATTCTATGAAGTTTTTAAAATTTTTGTGACATGAAATCTGTATGAATTCATTGAAATCTTTGTGAAATATTTAAAAACTTTGTTGACGCTTTTGAAATCTTTAAAATCTTTCTGAAATCTTCAAAAACTTTCCGAAATCTTTTAAATCTTTATATTTTAAAATCTTTGAAATTTTTGAAATCCTTATGAAATTATTGAAATCATTGTGAAATATTAAAAAACTTCGTTAACTTTTTTGAACTCTTTGAAATCTTTAAAACTTTTGCAAAATCTTTGAAATCTTCATATTTTGAAATTTTTTGGAATCTTTAAAATCTTTGTAAAATGTTTGAAATCTTTGTGAAATTTCTGGAATCTTTGCGAAATTTTTGAAATCTTTGGAAATCTTCTGAAATATTTTTAAGTCTTTAAAATCTCTGTGAAATATTTAAAAACGTTGTCAACTCTCTTGAAATCTTTTGAAATCTTTGAACATTTTTTGAAATCTGTATGAAATCATCTTTGGAATCTTCAAAATCTTTAAAATCTTGTGAAATCCTTTGAAGTTTTTAAAACTTTTGTGACATGAAATCTGTATGAATTCATTGAAATCTTTGTGAAATATTTAAAAACTTTGTTGACTTTTTTGAAATCTTTCTGAAATCTTCCAAATCTTTTAAATCTTTATATTTTGAAATCTTTGAATTTTTAGCGAAATTTTTGAAATCTTTATAAAATTATTGAAATCATTTTGAAATATTTAAAAACTTTGTTAACTTTTTGAAACTCTTTAAAATCTTTAAAATTTTTGCAAAATCTTTGAAATCTTCGTATTTTTTAATTTTTTGAAATCTGAAATCTTTGTGAAGTTTTTGAAATCTGTGCGAAATCTTTGAAATTGTTGAAATCTTTCTGAAATCTTCCAAATCTTTTAAATCTTTGAATTTTTAGCGAAATTTTTGAAATGTTTATAAAATTATTGAAATCATTTTGAAATATTTAAGAACTTTGTTAACTTTTTGAAACTCTTTAAAATCTTTAAAATTTTTGCGAAATCTTTGAACTCTTCGTATTTTTTAATTTTTTGAAATCTGAAATCTTTGTGAAATTTTTGAAATCTTTGAGAAATCTTTGAAATTGTTGAAATCTTCTGAAATCTTCCGAAATATTTTCAAGTCTTTGAAATCTTTGTGAAGTATTTAAAAACTTTTTCAACTCTTTTGAAATCTTTCAAATCTTCATATTTTGAAATATTTGAAATCTCTGTGAAATTTTCGGAATGTTTGTGAAATCTTTTGGAATCCTTGAGAAATTTTCGAAATCTGTATGAAATCATCTTTGAAATCTTTCTGAAATCTTTAAAATCTTGTGAAATCCTTTTAAATCTTGAAATTTTTGTGAAATAAAATCTGTAAGAATTCATTGAAATCTTTGTGAAATATTTAAAAACTTTGTTGACTCTTTTGAAATTTAAAAAATTTTTTTGAAATCTTCAAAATCTTTCCGAAATCTTTCAAGTTTCATTTCAAGTTCATTTTGAAATCTATGTGAAATTTTTAGAATCTTTGCGATACTTTTGAAATCTTTGGAAATCTTGTGAAATATTTTTGAATCTTTAAAATCTTTGTGAAATATTTAAAAACTTTATCAACTCTTTTGAAATCTTTTGAAATCTTTGAACATTTTTTTAAATCTGTATGAAATCATCTTTGGAATCTTAAAAATCTTTAAAATCTTGTGAAATCCTTTGAAGTTTTTAAAATTTTTGTGAAATGAAATCTGTATGAATACATTGAAATCTTTGTGAAATCCTTGAAATCTTCATATTTTGAAATCTTTGCGAAATTTTTAGAATGTTTGTGAGATCTTTGAAATTTTTGAAATCTTTTGAAATCTTCTGACTTCTTTGTAAAATTTTCAAAATCTGTATTGTAGTCATTAAAGCTATATGACATGTAAAAACTTTTTTTAACTGTTTTGAAATAATTCTGAGATATTTAAAATCTTCTGAAGCAATTTGGATTCTTTTAAATTTTTTGGAATCATTGAAATCTTTGTGATATTTACAAAAACTTTGTTAACTCTTTTAAAATCTATTGAAATCTTTCTGAAATCTTTAAAATCTTCTTAAATATTTTGAAATCTTTGAAATCTTGGGGAAATTGTCTTAATTGTTGTGAAATGTTATGAAGTCTTTGAAACTGCAAAATTTTTGAAATATTCAAAACCTTTGCGAAAACTTTAAAATCCTTGTGAAATCTTTGAAATTTAAAATTGTTTAATTGAAAAGTGTTGAAAGCTTTCATTTTATACGTCTAAATTATTGAGCATTTGAACTGAAAATTGTTTAGCTTCAATTTTGAAACTTTAAAACTCGAAAGAGTTCCACTTTAAGTACTTTAATGTGCAGTTCAGTTTTAATTACCTCAAAGAAAAATATTTTCAGCTTCAAGAGTGAGAATTTTTATTTTCAATGACCGTGAGAAATTTTTGCGAACTAGGAAAAAACCGGGAATTTTTTTCCTCGATTGCAACGGCTACCCTGTTTTGTCTAAAGCAAAAATTTACTTAGAAAAAATCACAAAAAAATTTATAGAAATAGAGGAAGATTAGGAGAAGGATAAAAGATGATTCAGGTTTTGTTTTTAATAAAGCACCAATTAAAAAGACTAATATTAATCGAAATTTAAAAAAAAAATACAAATTCTGATTTTGAAGATTTCAGAAAGATTTCAAAAGAGTTAACAATGTTTCTAAATGCATAACAAAGATTCTAAAATATTTCAGAAAATTTAAGAAGATTACGCGAAGATTTTAAAGATGTCCAAAAATTCCGAAAAATTTCGCAAAGGTTTGAAAGGTTCCAAAAAATTTTTAAATATTTCAATTGAAAATTTTTTAATCAAATGCCATGAAACTGCAAAATTTTCAATTTATTTTAAATATGAGGATACTGATAACAAACTTCGAGAGAAAACTAAGGATACAAAGAAATATACACACATATAAAAAAAAATGATTGTATATATCGCAATTCAATACATTATTTATCACAAACCTGTAATAGTAATACATTGGTTGACAATACTGACCTCACTATCTTATAATTATTTCTAAGCATAAATTTAAATTGATGTAAAAAAAACTATTCTTATTTACAAATCCTATTTACAAGTCATTTCGCGTTAAAGCATAACCTATACACTTTGGAAGAATAAATCATAGACCTATCCAGGAAGGATATTTATGATACAAAATGGCATACGATATAAGATTACAGAACGTTGATGAATAATTATAGAATATTATCACACTGAACTCCAATATCAAATCAAGCATACAAGAACAAAAGAAAACCTTTTTAACATCCATAAATTTTTTTAATTTTCCAGTCTTTTTCTCGCAGATTATAATTTTTAGAATAAATTATTCTGTCTCTCTTTTTTTAAGATCGTCAAAAAATCATGGCTGATCATGGCACCAATGAAGGTTTAAGATTTTGCAAAATTTGTAAGTATGCAAGGAGACTTACGCTAATATATTTTTCAACCAACAAAATTTTTAAGGCACTTTAACAATCGGTGTGTTCGAATTATTTTGTATAACTCACAGAGATTTGTCAACCACGTATCAAAAATTGGGAGCGATATAATGACTAATAGTGCATTAAAATATCTTGAGTACGATTTTGAACGATGCTGTATAGTTTTCTCTTTTCAAAAATAAATTAGTTATAGATAAATTAATCGAAAAAGTTTTGATTTTTGAGAAGAGAAATCAATTTTACAACAGTTACAACCCTTGGAATTTTAGATACAAAATTTGGAGGGGGAACCAATCCTAATTTTTTAATCTAATCATTAATCCTAATTACCAAGGCCTCCACATATCCCCATTCGAGGAACCAGCGTTGGCATAGTGTCTCGCATCACCATTAACTACTCTCTCTAATCTAATCCTCCCCGAAAGATCTTCTGCAGAAGCTGCATGTTCCCCATCTATCCTGAAGCATCCAACAGTGGCACTCGTCGAAGCAACAGAACTCGATGGTTCCTGGTACCTTGGCCTCTTTTCAGAAATTGACAGCAGACCCTCTGAATGGTGTCTTTTGAGACCTTCTTTCCTCAAAAGTGGTCCCCGATTATAAGCCTTATCAGTGATAACTGACAAGGGTTGTCTCGAAATTTGCGATATTGACCCATTGACCATCCCATCAGTTTCATTGGACACAAACTCCCTCCTAAATGGAGTATTGACATCAACTTTCGGCTCAACAAAGACTGGAACTGGTGACTTCCTATCACTCGAGGAACTGATCTGAGGTTTCTGCGTCTCCGGAGATGAAAAACTCTTCGAGGATGATGGACTCTGTTCAGGAACCTTGAACTGATGATGATTAGGTGACTGAGCATGTGGATAATGTTCAGAGTGGTGGCTTTCATCATAACTAGATGTCGAAGTTGATGGACTTAAAAGTGGACTATGGGATCTTTGAACTGCTGTAAATGCTGATGACTGACCAATTCTCGCTGAACTTTCCGGAGCTGGCGGAAAGAAAGGAAAATTGGCGGAAATTCCGGCTGATTGTGGAACCAGTAGGGCTAATTCTCCAGTTGGTAGTCGACTTGGTATGAGCTGCACACCACTTGGAATTTGTATTCTTGCACTGCCGTTGTTGTTTTCATCTCCGTTTTGGAAGTCGTTTTGGAAACCGACTTTGACTTCAGGATAGAGTCGTTCTGGCATGTATGGCACGTAGTGGCTGTAGAAGGGAGCAACCTGTTGAAGGTGGCTCACACAGTTGTTGAGGTGAGAGACCAGACGTTGCTTGACAACTGGTTCAACGTTCTCCAGATGACTCACGTATCGTGACACCTCGGTTGCACACTCGGAAAACCCTGACCGAAACTTGGTCAGCACTGCCGGGTCAGTTGCGACAGCCGTACTCAGTTGCTGGCGCTGCACGGTTTGCAAATGTTTCACTGTCATTTCGAGGATGTCTGCCTTTTCAAGCTTCGAGTGTCTGGTTGGCTGTAACAAAAAAAAAAGACTTTTTGTTAATATCAAATTTATTGGGAGCATTCTCAATTTTTAGTATGACTAGAAATTCGGATTCTGAAAGTTGATACAAAGTTATAATTTATTGCTACTAGTTCCGTTTTTGGAGAAAGTTGTTATTATAGATATATTGATGAATAAGATTGTGTTTTAATAATCTGTTCGAATCTCAAAGTACCTACTGATGATTTCAGATTTTTTCCTGGGAAATAGAAACGGGGTAAGGTTTCTATTTATCAATTTACAGTACTAGGCAGCAACAGGATAACTGTACCTGCGGTCGGTGTAAAAGTGGCGCTACCTTATCCACAAAGGATTATTTTAAAAATATCTGGTCATGTACCTTAAGGGTCTTGGATGAATCGATAATTATTAACTTCGGATAGGTACCCATTTTGAAAGGTAGAGATCTGTTTTGATAACAATTGAGATTCAACAATTATCTCAGAGAAAAAGGTTATCAAACTTTTATTTTCAAACTGAAGACCTTATATGAAAGATTTCAACTTTGGACGTAATCTTGTGCTAAAGAAACAAAGCTGACGACCCTTTATTGTTAGTTCTGTAATCTTTTTAAAATTTCACTTGTATCTCTTTCTATAAAGATACCCTCGGTTTAACTGACTATAAAAACTGTATACATTTTACTTTTAGCAATTGAGAAGGTTCATGATGCAAGAATTCGAGGCGAATGGGAAACGAATTCGAGGCGAATGGGAAACGAATTTGAAAGGAACCGCTCGACCTGATTGAAATAAGTTCGTCGTGGGAATTGGGAACCCGTTACATGTTATACAGTGTATCGGACCCTCGGTGTGTAGAATACGTTTTTCGGATTCCTCCAGAAAACTGGTCTTTTCTCGAAAACCATGCGAGATTCCCAAACCCCTTAGCAGCCCTTTGACCACCAATAACTCTCAATGGTGATTCAGCGCCCCCGAGATGCTATTGTGTCTTGGCTAGCCTCGAGATTTGTATCCTCGAAAAGCTTAGCATTCGCATTTTTATGTTGAGCTCACAACTACCTTCACAATAGGCGTGGGAGTCGACGCATGGCTCGGTTACACATAGCGTTTTATCATAAAGAGTTGCTTCTCCGTGGGAATCCCATTCAAGGCGAGAGTCACGAAACCATCGAATTCGTTTTGACAAAACTGGACAACTTTGTCATTCATCAAAATTGGAGCAAGAATCTATCTTCTAAAATGTTGAACTCTTTTCATTTCGAAAATGATTTGTTTGTTAAGAATTTAATTTAAAGAGTTTTTGATACAAAGGACACAGTAGAAATAAGTAATCGCTTAGTTAGGGAAATCACGATTTTGGGCGATGTTATAACACCTCTATAAAAGAATTAAAAAAAAAAAACAATTTTCGACACCCTTTCCGAGTCGAGATTAAAGACAAGACACCTGCTAAACTGTGAAACAGGAAAGAGGAGGTATTCCGTCTTTCTCTTTTTCACCGATCACGGCATCTGAAAGCTCGAAGAGGATCTTTAAAGATGATACGGTCAACAAAAGAGGCTGCAACCTGAGATGAGTTTTTTAATAATTATTTCGAGGCTCCCAGTTCCCACGAAGGCGGGAGGCGTTTCGTACGGTGAAGGAGAGAGAGAGGGCTGAGAAAGGACTGTGAAAGAGAAAGAGGACGAGCGGATGGACACCGGAGCGAGCAGGTAGCGGAAGTCATCTGGAAACAGTGCCGAATTCGCTCAAGGAGACCAATCTCGTTCAAAAGTCTAATTTTTTTATTTTTATACATTTCGAAAATCAGGGTTGCCTTTCAAGTCTTAGAATAACTCAGAAGCTTTTAAAACTGGACTACAAATTTAAGCGTTTTCGGGTCCAGTGACCACTCTCAGAATGTGCATTATTTATTTGTAAAAAGAATATTTAAAGCTCTTTTTATAATAATAAAAATAATTAAAGATTTGATACATTAATTCCATTATTTTAATTTGAAGTAGGTTACTTAATAAATTGAGATAAGTGAGACATCATTTAACAAATTGAGACCACTTTTTGCCAGAGTCCGATCCTATGGCGAATGAAGAGGCGAATTGTGAGAGCGTCTTCCTCGTTATGCCCGTCTGAGAAATCAATCTTGCCTGGATAGTGTTACACGTCGATACAGGATCTCGCGAAATGGTTCGAGCGCTGAGAACTTCTTTGAAAAAGAACGCCATCAAACTTTTTTTATCGAAAGTATAAAATTAACGATCAAGAGTACAACAGAGATAAAAAATACTATAATAATCACACTTTTACTAACAAGGGGAGTGTTGAACGAGGGAGACAGATTTTAATAATATTTTGTGGGTGAAGAGGGCCTAATATGAAACAAAAAAAGCTCGAACCGTTTGCTTAGATTAAAAGCAGCTTACGAAAAAAAAGGGTTGAAAGAAATCCACAAGGATGCGAACGCACAGCGACAGACTCTCTAGCCTAGAACCTAGTCCATTGCTCTATCGTAGATGCTCGAGCACTCTTCAATTCGACGCGGATTCCTGTCAACCCTTTTTTCTCGTAAACCGTTCTGTATTTAAGTAAACGGTTTGAGCTTTTTTTAATTTCGTATTATGCCCTTTTTCCCACAAAGGTTTATCAAAATTCATGTCCCCAGTTACGCACACTCCCCTTGCAAGCAGAACAAAAAATCATTCATTTTAGACACATAATTTGCTTATTTATTTTAATAAAATCTTTTATTTTTAGATCCTCTCTTTCCCAAGCACCATATATATAACAACTTCTTTCATTTCGCATAATCGCCGACAATTGTTTCATTGCGAGTCCACCAACGCTCTGACGCCTCGTGGCAGTACCTAATGAAATACAATTGAACATTAAAAATATATTAGGTATACATATGCCGGAAGTCAATCGATATCAAATTAAGAATCAATATCGTGACAGGAAATCGAATGACGATAGGCAGTAATTAAATCGGATGCACCTGAAATTTCTTTGGCACCCTTTTTTTCATACGCTTGAGTGCTATTGTACACTCGCGTGGGACAGTATTTTATTGGTGTGTGTGAGTGAGTGTATGGGTAGGTATATGAGTGTGCGAGAGTGAGCGCGTGTACGATGAACGGGTCTCATGCGGACCGTTCCCACGCCGAGGCATCTAAAACACTAAAACAAAACCTGACCCTACCCCCTCCATAACCCCAAAACAAATGCCATCAGACAGGATGAGAGACCCCCCTCGACAACCTGATCAAACATGTATGATTAAGCCTTTCTACAGGCGTGAGTTCGACACGATCCGACACTAATTTTTCTGATTAGAGATGTACTCCTGAACTTTTGGATTTTTTTTGGTTCACAATTTGAAAATTGAATCTGCCTTTTCAATTGGCCAAAAATTGGAATGCATACAATCCTTCTTTTTGAAAATTTCTAAATGTTTGTAAAGTTCCAAATTAAAATATGCACTTTAAAAAACGATACTTGAAATTATTACCAGGGTGTCTATTTGACCGAGAAATGGCCGGAAATTTGATTTAGTGACCGGGATTTTATCTCGAATCTACTAATATGCATATTAAAAGTGGTTTCATATATTTTATTACTCCAATTCTCAGTTGGAACAGGGAATAATTAAAAGAAATATAAAAAAATTCACGTGAATAATTACAATTATCCTGACTTGTAACAGGGAATTTTTGAAAAGAATTATAATTCTTTGAGGTGCGACATGGACTTTCAGTAGAGAAATATAATTTTGAGTTTAGGACAAGGAGTTTCCATAAAGAAATATAATTTGACTTGCAACAGTGAATTTTTGATATAGAACGGGAATTTTGGAGAAGAATTTTAATTCTGATTTAGAAAAAGGAATTTGAAAAAAATTTCCTGTTCTAAGTCAGAATTCGTCACAATTTGAAACTTCCCTCTTTCAAATTTTGGAAACAGAGAGTTACTATATTCCTTCCGGTAGACACTCTGGTACAGCTTTTCATTTTTGTAACCTTAAATTCAGAATTGAACTATTTGAGCAGAAATTCATTTGGATTCAAGTAAAGTTCATCTGAATTTGGGAAAACGGATGATTAAATTCTTAAATTCAGATATTGACTTTTTTAAACTCAGACAAATTTTTGCTGAATTAAAGTTCGCCTCCGACTTTAATGTCAGAAAATTTTAAAGGTTCAACAATTTTGAGTATTATTTTTTTACTGTGTGCAGTTTAATTATATATGTGGGACTTTACAAACATTTAGGAATTTCCAGAAGTTCAGGATTGCATGTTTACAATAAAAAAGATAAATTAAAAATGTTACACTTTAAATTAAAAAATGTATTTGCATTCAGAAAAATTTATCCGAATTTGAGAAGATCAGCATCTGAATTTCAGAATTTAATCATACCAATCATAAGCTTAATATTTAATAATATGTTCGAAAATAAATAAACTTTCTTTCGCAAATTGAAAAGGTAGATTAAATTTGCAGATATTGATCTTGAAATTTATAAACTTTTAGAAATTTCAAATGTAGGAACAAGTTTTCGAGTGTGTATAAACCAAATTTCATGCATAGTAAAAAAGAATACTTCATAGTGTTACCTTAAACTCAGAAACGTACTTAAAATCAGTCAAAATGTTGTCTGGATTCAAGTAAAGTTGATCTGAATTTAAGAAAACGTATGCTTAAATTCTGAAATTCAGATATTGACCTACTGAAATTCAGACAATTTTGTGTTGAATTCAAGCACATCTCGGAATTCAAGGTGTAACTAAAAAAATGGGTTATTGGTTTGGATTATTACCTTTTTCGTTTTGAAAGATGGAATAGTCTGAATAGATTGGTTCTAAATCAACTCAAAAAATTTTCAAGTATTTTTTTGTACTGTTTAGTATAATATAAAAACCCAAGAATCTTTGAAAAGTCACCAGGACGAAAAATGAGATAAGTTCTCAACACTATCGTATACAATTTTTTGAAAACAAAAATTAAACTCCCTATTATTGAAATTAATTCAATTTTGCCCTAAACACAGGCTTTCTGATACCATTAAGTTTGGCAGGGTATTGAATAAAGCTTCTTTCTGATGCAAAATCGAATATAAAACTTTTAAAAAAATGGTAATAATTGATATGATTGTCCCATTTCAACTGCTATAAATTTGCATCAAATTGTAAGAAGAATAGTATCAAAAACCTATAAATTACAATATATGTGTATCTTTTTTAAAATAACTATAGATACAAAATTCAATTTTAGTAAATACTTACGTCTTTTTTCATTGCTTCCAGAATGAGACTTTTCAGCTCGTCGAGGCATTGATTTATCCTCGCACGTCTTCGTTTCTCCATGATTGGCTTGTTGCTCTGAAATTGACAAAAACATGATCGACAAGTAAACATGCTCCAGGGCAGGTAATACGTACTATATGAATTAATCGAAAATAATTAATATTTTTGGTTGAAACTTTGGGAAATGTTAAAGATCATTAATACGGGCGTCTGGGTACTCTTCTTTTTTGAAAAAAATTTTTAATAAATAATTTCTGTTTTACCGTCCTGATTATGATTCTTATTTTCCAAAAAAGCATGCCGGGATATTGTTTTCATATTCTTTGAAATTTATCAAAAATTCAGCAAAAAATATTTATTATTTTAGTTCAAAATCTGGGGAAACTGATATGGCTCATGCGGTAAGTATTAGATGCGATATTTTTATTTTGGTTATTCTTCTAGTCTTAAGTAGTAAAACACGAAATTGATTTTCAAATAAAAACTTGATTTATTATTGATAGTGTAGTGAATATTTATGAACTCACTTAATTTAGTTTCTATTATTGCTAAATATTCATTGTCACACCACATCCTATCATTAGTTTCTCGAATTATACAAAGTACACTTTTTAAAGCACTTAACATTTCCCATTACGATATCTTTTCACTAATAAAGTTTAATAAGTCAATTTGTAAGCAAGAAAACGTCTGAGATTGAAATCTAGTGTTATTCGTATCTATGAAATTCATTCAACAGTCACGCGATATTTTGCTACGTTGCTAACTCAATTGTTAGTTTCGTTTACTCTAAAACGTAAGCGTTAGTTGATTCATGTTGTGGTCTGACTTTTGCAGTCACGTGTGCATCCCAATCACACGTGACTTGATGCTTACACGCGCATATCATACAATACGTTCCGCTTACGTTTCTTTTGCTCCAGTTTTTCATTCATCATTACCATTTCACATTTAATTATTCCATAAATTGGAAACAAAATTGATAAAAAGTTTTTTGAGAAATCTACATTTTAATAAACCCTAGTTTTCACGTCATGCATTTTTTTTCTTGAGCTCTAGACAATGTAAAATGTGAAGCAAAAAATTGATTAATTATATGCTAAGGTACACGGTGAGCCTCAACCAAATTCAATCTAAAAGTTTTTGCACTCGCCGGTTTTCTGTAGAATGTAACTTATGAATGATGTGTAACTATTTTCGGCACAAAATTAGAATAATCTTTTGGGTCCTACCATATTTTCAGAAACCTCAAATTCTGCGTACGGAGTGTCATTAGTCGTTAAAAAGTGAATGTAAAATTAGAGCGAAAGTCCTATTTAACGAAATATATTAAATTAGAATAATTTTATCGAGAAACAATAAGAGAAAATTTTTAAAAATTAACAAATATCTCCATAGAAAGACAGGTGTTCCTTTTACGAAAATCTTCTACTCTACCGTTTACTCAATTTTTTACGAAGAATGACGCCGCTTACCCAGAATTTGAAAATTCGAAAAATATCCAAAAATATGATTTATGAAAAAGGACCCTACAGATTTTGGTAATACTTCCGTATCGCGGCTTTTTCGAAAAATGGGGGGGATTTTTGAAAATGGCTCAAAATGGGCTATTTTTGAAAAACTTAGAAAAAAATAGGGGAGGGTTTTTTATCCCCTTTTTATCGCTTTTCAGTGTAATCCCTTTCCAGCTCTAGAAGGGAAGGGTTTCTTATCCCTTTTTTATCACTTTTCAGTGTGACCCCTTTCCAGCTCTAAACCCGTGTTTAGAGCTGGAAAGGGGTCATATTGTTGCCTATTTTGTATTTTTTCCACATTTTTGCCTATTTTAACACTTCTGATCGATTTCGAGCAGTGACTGTCAGTCTCGCGAAGGTTAAAAGAAAGTGATAAAAAAAGACTGTTCTATGGAGGTATAAGTGTTGTCCACAACGCCTTTTAAGGAAAAAGCTTTGTTAAACCTTTTTGCATATTTCATATATAATATCAAAATAACCTAGGTAATACTTCCGTGTCGCGGCTTTCTCGAAAAATGGGGGGAGGGTTTGAAAATGGCCCAAAATGGGATATTTTTGAAAAGCTCAGGAAAAATGAGGGGCAGGCTTTTTCATCACTTTTTTATCACTTTTTTATCACTTTTTTATCACTTTTTTTTAACCTTCGAGAGACTGACAGTCACTGCTCGGAATCGATAGGGAATGTTAAAGTAGGCAAAAATGTGGCAAAAATACAAAATAGGCAACAATGTGACCCCTTTCCAGCTCTAAACACGGGTTCAGAGCTAGAAAGGGGTCACATTGAAAAGTGATAAAAAAACCCTCCCCCTTATTTTTTCTAAGTTTTCCAAAAATAGCACATTTTGAGCCATTTTCAAAAATCCCTTTCCCCCCTATTTTTCGAAAAAGCCGCGATACGGAAGTATTACCCAGATTTTTTTGATATTATATGTGAAATATGCAAGAAGGTTTAACTAAGCTTTTTCCTTGAAAGGCGTTGTGGACCACACTTATACCTCCATAGAACAGGTGTTCATTAAAAAAAAAATTGTATATTTATTTTTTACTCAATTTTTAAGAACTAATGACGCCCTGTAGAAATTACAAATTCACCAGGAAAATTTTAAATCTACAAAATAGAGGTTTTAAAGAAAAAGAGCCCAGAAATGATTTTAATTTTGTGCTCAAAATACTTGCACATCATGCACACGTTACATTCTATAGAAAACCGGCGAGTGCCGGTTGAGGCTCACCATGGTGTCAATAAGCCAATAATATAAACTCATCTTATCAACATTAAATTTCGTAGAAAGGTATCCAAAACACTGTAAAAAATTTGAAATGAAATATTGTATAGACGATACTGATTAACATTATAATTAAATATTTATCATTTACCCTTCTCAATTCTGCCTTCGACATCCCGGACTGCGACTGAGGTTCAAATTCGTCGTCACTTCCAGACATTTTGTAGTTGAAATAATCCACCATTTAGGACAAATTCGCAATCACAATTTTTCTGCATCAACTTAAAACATTTTCATAAAAATAAATCCACGTGCTTCATCGACAATATTGTTCGATGACTCACAAACAGTCTCTTTTATTAATTTGCCTTTGTGAACAATAAAGTTCTACAAAAACAAAACACAAGCACAGTCCTTCCAATTAGGCACAAGTTTTCACAGTACTTTTGATGTAACACTTCAACAACAAAAAATATATTTTTGTTAAAATTCAATTGCTTTTGGAGCTCTTTTGACTGAGGGGCCTTTAGGGTAGTGTCCTTCGGGTCCAAAGACACCGTGGACGGAGTTTGAAGGGTAACTGTTTGACGTTTTCGAATTCGGTGGCGGCATGCCGATGCACTCCTGAGTCTAGGTGGGGGCTAAGCGAGCAGGAGTGGGGGAGTCCTGAGCCAGACCTTTTAAGAGAGGGGGTCCCTCTTTGGCCTCCTGCCTCCTGAGACCAGACCTGTTGATGTGTGGGAATTCACGCCACTCGACGCCGGGATACTTACTTACCCCGTATCGGCTTAGCCATCCCGAAATTTGACGTCTGGTGGGAAAAAACATCCCAGTTGACGAATAGGTCCTTCGGAAGAGCTATTCGAGACTGAACTATGATTAGCAATTTTAATTTTAGGGGGAACGGAGCTCTACAAATACGTGGGTATTAATTATAATACTTTTTGAAATTTTTATCTTCGAGTTTCTTTTTAAAAAACAACTACTAGTTTCATAATTATTCAGGACTAACATATGCGCGCGGCATAGCGCGCGTGTAACATTACTTTAAATACGAATTCCATCTAGAATTTTTTCAAATTTTTTTTTGTGGATTGAAATGTTTATTAAATAAATTCTTTCAATTTTGTTGAAATTTTTTCTTTCTTGACTCAAAATTCTTTCTTGGTTAAAAATGCAACACTTTTGTTGAAAATTCGTCCATTTGCTTTGAAAATTTATCTCTTGTGGTAGAAATTTCATTTCTTTGTGTGTAAAATATACAATTGTTTAGTTGAAAATTCATCTGTTTTTCTTAATGATTTAATTATTTTGTTGATATTTCGTCTTTCTGGGTTGAAAATTTAACAGTTTGGTTGAAAACTAACATTTTTGATGAAAATTCATATTTTTGGGTTGAAAATTCAACTCTTTTGTAGAAAATTGAAGAATTTGGTTGAAATTTTGTTTCTTTCTGAGCTCTAAATTCTTTATTGGTTAAAAAGTCAACACTTTTGTTAAAAATTCATCTATATTGTTTGAAAATTTATCTCTTCTGGTAGAAATTTATTTTTTTGTAAAAATACAACTAATTTGGTAAAAAAATACAACTATTTTGGTACAAAATTACTCTTTTGAGTTAAAGATCGATGCAAATGTTTGGTTGAAAATTATTCTGTTTTTGTTGAGGATTAAACTATTTTGTTGAAAATTCGCACCTTCGGGTTCAAAATTCAACTATCTGATTCAAACTTCAAATTTTCAAATTAAAAATAAAAGCTTTTTGTAGAAAATTGAACAATTTGGTTAAAATTGTTTATCTTTCTTGACTCAAAATTTTTACTTGGTTAAAAATTCTACACTTTTCTTGAAAATTCGCCTATTTGGTAGAAATTTCTTTTTTTTTTGGTAAAAAAACAGCTGTTTAGTTGAAAATTAATCTGTTTTGGTTAAGGACTCAACTATCTGTTGAAAATTTAACTATTCGGTTAAAATATAACATTTTTGTTAAAAATCAAATATTTTGTTGAAAATTCGTCTTTTAGGGTTGAAAATTCAACTATTTAATTGAAAATTCATATTTTTGGGCTCAAAATTAAAGTTTTCTCGTAGAAAATTGAACAATTTGGTTTAAATTCTGTTTCTTTCATGACTCAAACTTCTTTATTGATTGAAAATTCAATACTTTTGTCAAAAATTCGTCTATTTGGTTTTGAGAATTCATCTCTTCTGGTAGAAATTTAATCTTTTTTTTTTGTGAAAATACAACTATTTTGGTAAAAAAAACTACTTTTTTTTGTTAAAAATTCAACTGTTTGGTTGAAAATTATTCTATTTTGGCAGAGAATTCAAATATTTTGTTAAAAATTCGTCTCTTTGGGCGCAAAATTCAACTATTTGTTTAAAAATTCAAATTTTTGAGTTGAAAATTAGAGTTCTTTGTAGAAAATTGAACAATTCTGCTGAAACTTTTTTTCTTTCTTGAATCAAAATTCTTGCTTGGTTAAAAATTTTACACTTTTGTTGAAAATTCGTCTATTTGGTAGAAATTTCATTTTTCTTTTTTGGGGTAAAAATACAACGGTTTAGTTGAAAATTTATCTGTTTTAGTTGAGGATTCAACTATTTTGTTGAAAATTTAACTATTTGGTTAAAATCTAACATTTTTGTTGAAAAATCCACTATTATGTTGGATATGTGTCTTTTTTGGTTGAAAATTCAACTATCTGATCGAGAATTCATATTTTGGGTTGAAAATTAAATTTTTTTTGAAAAAAATTATATTTGATTTGAAATTTTGTTTCTTTCATGACTCCAAATTATTTATTTGTTAAAAATTCAACACGTTCGTTGACAATTATTCTATGTGGTATGAAAATTCATCTCCTCTGGTAGAAATTTCATTTTTTTTTTTTAAATACAACTATTTTGGTAAAAAATTGATCTCTTTTGGTTAGAACTGCAACTGCTTGGTTGAAAATTATTCGGTTTTGGTTGAGGATTCAACTATCTTGTTGTGAATTCGTCTTCTTGGGCTGAAAACTCATCTATTTTATTGAAAATTCCTATTTTTGGGTTGAAAATTCAACTGTTTTGTAGAAAATTGAAAAATTTTGTTGAAATTTTATTTCTCTATTAATTCAAATATCCTTTTTGGTTAAAAATTCTTCTTTTTGGTTTGAAAATTCCTCACTTTATGATAATTAAAAGTAAGCTGAAATAGTGTAAAAAGTGCTAAAGTTAAAGTTAAAAGTCTTTCTTTTGTTAGGGATAATGAAAGGAAAACTCGATTTTCTATGAATTAAAACTAAATAAAAAGGTCTCTGTGTTTCCTTTATTTTCCTTTATTGAGCTATATATAACTACGGAATCAATTGTTTAAGAATTTTTCTATATTTCACGAAAGTCAACTTGGGACTCATAATATTTAGGAAAATATCAACATCACAAATTAGTTTATCACCAATTCTTTTTATAACGAGCGTAGAATTTTATGATTGACTTTGTTGTTTAATTTCCTTTAAACTTATTCCTCAATTACAGTACCGTCCAGGAGAATAGAAATGGCTGTTGTAAATTTGCAATATTTCCCGAAATATTATTCAACATTTTTTAATGTTCTTAGACTCATTGTAAAGATAAATTTTCACGGAATTTTTTTATCTTATGACGAAAATTGTGAAAACTTTTCCCTGATAGTTTTTGCCTGAGGCAGAACTTGGAATCAGAAAATTATGAAAATTCCGCCAATGCTTGTCCTCAGAAAATGTATGCCTGTAAAATTGATAAATTTAAGAAAAATTTTAAAAAACATAAACTCAAAAAAAGTCAACTCATGCAACTGAAATTGCACAAATAGCTTTTAAACGAGAAAAGTATGTTTCCAAAAATTAGTGTGATAAAGGCTTTTTGTGCAATTTCAGTTGCATAAGATGATTTTTGAGTCTATGTTTAAAAATTTTTTTTTAAATTCGCGAAGCAGAGACACAAAGCCATAGACTTTGCTTCCATTCCGTAGAGATTCGGTTCTTGGTCGACTCTACACATAGATAAAATTAACAATCTTAGATGCATTTCGTAAAATATCCTGAAAATATATTATCTATTGATTTAAAAAATGTTTAAATGAATTTGCATTTTGGAATTTTTACAATTTTTTTATATTTTAAGTACCGACTCAGGCAAAAACTATAAGGAAAAATTGCAAAATTTTCGTCATATCGTTACCCTATAAGCAAAGGGTGCTATCTCATTTTTTTGACAAAATGAGTTAATGGCATCAAAAGGTAGTTAAATGCAATCTCTTCGCGTAATTTTAATCTTATTCATAAAAAAAAAATCTCTAAATAGGTAAAATTTATCAAATAAAATATGCGCAAATGCGCAAAGTGCAAGACCGCAGCAAATGTCAAAATGATGAAAGATTAATGCATGGCAATGTTGTAAACAAAGTTCTATTTTGAAATTCAATAATTTCTTACACCAGAGCTTTAACATTCCCAAAGTAAAATCTTGTATCAGTATTCTAGTTATTCTTACCGTAATCAGGTAAAAAAAAATTACTTCTCATAAAAAAATAAAATAAAAAGGACATTTATCTTTAAAATGAGTCCAAAAACTTTGAAAAAATCTTCAATATTTCTGTTTGCGAACACACTGAAATTCTTACCTTTTTGGTAACATCTCTATAGAATTAGCTTAATCACTTTGCTTGTAGCTGATTTTTTGTAGAATTTTGTTACCATGAATTGGGGTAAAGTCGCTTACCCTCAATTTTATGTTTCAGCATTCAATATCAAATTTCCTAGGAACAAATATGAAAGATTTTCGATTCTTTTAATTAGTACAGGCTAAGACTGTACACTTTCTTTGATAAAGATTACGACCATTTCAGCAAATAAATTATTAAATAAATTAATTAAAAAATTAATTTAAAAATGAATAAATTATAAAATTAATTAAATAAATCAATTTTCAGCAAATAAATAATTAAATTAAAGGAAATTATTGTTATCAATAGAATGTAATCTGCCCATGATTCACATTAACAATTATCGTGTAATTTGAATAAAAATAAAGATTTATACTTTATTAACTAGATAATATAAATTCCAAGCAGGAATGAAGGTATTTTTTGTATTTTAGTAATTATGAAGCAATTATAAAAAAATGAAAATAATTGTTCTATTTTGTATAAATATTTTTTAGCAGTATTTTCTGGAATTTTTTCAATAAGATATTTGGTTCCGGTGGCAGAGCGTAAAGGCATGCGACCGTCAGCTGTAAGCAAAGAGGGAAAAAAGACAGGGGCAAGGACGCGTGTGAGTTGATACGTGTGCAATGTGCATACGTCATAAGTGTGGCTGGCGTGCGCAACGCAATTGTGTACATCCTATAGAGGAATGGGGTTCTCCATGGGAATTCAAACCAACAAAAAGTCGCTTTTTTCCAAATGAGATTCTCTATTCTTCTATTGTTTTTTTACAATTTCTTAAAGGCACTGACTAGTGTTACGGAATTTTCCGTAAGACTAACCAGGTCAAGTATAGCGAGGGCTGACACGTAGTCACTAAGTTCCTTTTAGTGACTTTTTTATATCAAATCACTTTTCAGTCACTTTTTTAAGATAAGGTCAATAAAGTCACTTTTTAAACCGAAAACATCACTCTAATCACTTTTATTTCTGAATTTTCTTGAATTGTTTTAAATTGTCTCGAATTATTAAAAATTCTCCCTGAATTTTTTCAAATTCATCTTGAATTCGCAGGAATTTTATCGAATCATTTTTTATTTCCTTAAATTCTTCTAAATTCACTCAAATTTTACTGAGTTCAATGAAATATTTTAGATTTTTTTTCAATTAATTTTAATTAATTTGGAATTCACCCTGAGTCTTCAATAATTTATCCTGAATTCTTTTTAATTCTTTCTAATTTTATGAATTTCTCTTGAATTTTTTTTCGAATTCACCCTGGATTCTTTTGAGTTCACTTTAGTTCTTCTACATTAACCCCAATTTCACTGAAGTGAATGGAATATTTAGGATGATTTTAATTGTTTTCAATTCATATACATTCATTTGGAATTCACCCTGAATTCTTATTAGTTTATCCTGAGTCCTTTTGAATATTCCTAAATTTCTTCGAATTCATTTGTATATTTTTGGAATTCTCTTGATTTTTTTTTAATTCACCCCGAATTCTTCTAAATTCACTCCAATTTTACTGAATTCAATAAAATATTTTGGATTTTTTTTCAACTAATTTCAATTAATTTGGAATTCACCCTGAATTTTTATCAATTTATACTGAATTCTCTTTGTTTCTTTTTAATTCTATGAAATTTTCTTGAATTTTTTAGAATTCACCCTGAATTCTTTTGAATTCACTTTAATTCTTCTAAATTCACTCCAATTTTACTGAAATCAATGGAATACTTTGAATGACTTTAATTGTTTTCAATTCATATATATTCATTTGGAATTCACCCTGAATTCTTATTAATTTATCTCAAGTTCTTTTGAATTCCTTGTAATTCTCATAAATTTTTTCTAATTCACCCGGAGATTTTTGGAATTCTCTTGGATTTTTTCAAATTCACCCTGAATTCTTCTAAAATCCCTCAGTTCTAACTTCTACTCAATTCAACAGATATTCTTCGATTTTTTTAGTTTTATGGAATTCACTGAATTTATTGATTTTTTACTAAAGTCTTTTAACTCACCTTGAATCAATGGACTATTTTGGATTTTTTTCAATTAATTTGTAATTTGGAATTCACTTTCAATTTCGTTGAATTTAGCTTGAGTTGTTTTGAATTCGCTCTGAATTCTTTTTAATTTATCCTGCACTCATTTAAACTCTTTCTAATTCTTTGAAATTCTCTTGAATTTTTTTAAAATTCTTCCATAATTTTTTGTGGTTCTCTTTAATATTTTCGAATTCACCCTAAATTCTTGTGAATTCACTTTAATTCTTTTAAATCCACTCCAATTTCACTGAAATCGATAGAATAGCTTGAAGTTTTTAATTTATTTTGAATTTACCCTGAATTTTGTTGAATTTAACCTCGATTTTAACTTGAATTATTTTGAATTCATCCTCTTGAACTCCCTCGAATCCTTCTAAATTCTTTCCAATTTTGATGAAGTAAATGGAATATTTTGGATTTTTTACATTGTTTTCAATTAATTTGAACTCACTCTGAATTATTATTATTTTTTATGAACTCTTTTCAATTTTTTATAATTCTATAAAGTTCTCTTGAATTCTTTTCAATTCACCATAAATTCTTTTAAATTCGCTTTAGTTCTTTTTAGTTCTTTCTAATTCTCTAAAATTCACTTGAATTTTTTCGAATTCACCCTGAATTCTTATTAATTTACAATGAGTTCTCTTGAATTCTTTGGAGTTCTAATGAATTTTTTCTGATTCACCCGGATATTTTTAGAATTCTCTTGAATTTTCCCGAATCTACTCTGAATTCTTCTAAATTCCCTCAATTATATTCAATTAAACAGATGTTTCTTGATTTTTTGTTAGTTTCACCGAATTCACTGAATTTATTGATTTGGAGTTGTCTTTAATATTTTCGAATTCACCCTAAATTCTTCTGAATTCACTTTTATTCTTCTAAATTCATTCCAATTTTATTGAAATCAATGGAATATTTTGGATTTTTAAAATTGTTTTCAATTAATTTGAACTCACTCTGAATTATTATTAATTTATCCTGAATTTTTTAACATTCTTTATAATTCTTTGGAATTCTGTTGAATTTTTAAGAATTAACCCTGAATTCTACTAAATTTACTCAGTTCTACTCAATTCAATGTTTTTATTTATTTTTTTATAGTTTTATTAAACTCACCCTTAAGTCTTTCAAACTCACCTTAAATTCTTATGAATTTCATTAAAGTCTCTTGAATTCCCTTAAATTCTTCTAAATTCACTCTAATTTTGCTAAAATCAATGGCATATTTTGAATTTCTGGACTTTTTTTACTATTCATTTGGATTATTTTGAATCTACCCTGAGTTTTGTTGATTTTTACTTGAACTGTTATGAATTTACCCTAAATTCTTTTTAATTAATCCTTAATTCGTTGATATTCTTTCTAATTCCTTGGAATTCTCATGAATGTTTTCGAATCCACCCAGATTTCTTCTAAATTCATTCAGTTCTACTCAAATCAATGGGTTTTATGATTTTTTTTTAGTTCTATTTAATTCACCCTGAAATTTTTTAAACTCACCTTGAATTTTAATGAACGTCAGAAAACTTTCTTGAATTTCTTTGAATTCTTCTAAATTTATTCCAATTTTACTGAAGTAAATGGTATATTTTGGATTTTTTAAAATTCATTTGAATTATTTTAGTAACTATAAATTCTTATGAATTTATCCTGAATCCGTTCAAATTCACCTGACATTTTAATGAATTTAATTGAATTCCTTGGAATTCTTTTGAATTCAAAAGACCATTAGTCACATTATTAATGGACATTAGTAACTGTTTGTCAATTTCAGTCACTTTTTTGGTAAGAAAATAGTCACTTTTGGTCCCTCTTGTGGATTAAATATGTCACTTTTTTCACTTTTTTTCAAGTAAATTAGTCAGTGGCAGCCCTGAGTATAGCGCTAGGGCTCGAGTTACGGAAAATTCCGTAACGATAGGCAGTTCGTTTCTTTAATTTAATCTGACTTCAATAGAATTGGAAATACAAATAAATTCTAGAATACCGATATCTTCCAAAGACATATTTCTCATTGAACAATAAAAAACAAAAACCCAAATAAAAAAATCAGGTTACGAGTCAACGCTACGGAATAAAATTTTTTAAATTTATGTTTCTAATATCCTCCTTTTCCGAACTGATCCAGAAAATCATAAAGTAAGTGCCCCTCCGTTGAAGCAAAACTGTTCCAAACTGTGTTCTGATTGGACACTGACGTTCGGCACGCTTACGCTTTAACATTTATACTTTTAAAGGCACCTATTTCAAACGAAAGCTTATAAAACAATAAAAAAGAAGGAATATCGTAATAGTAATATAGTTTTGCTGGGACCCGGGAAGAAGCACGAGCAGCTCAATAAAATTTTCTGGGGAGGTAACTTCTATATTGTATTCGGTTGACAATCTCAAAATCAGTTACTTCAGTCCGTTTCAAGGGGCAATTACGGCCGCAATAAACGGATAAAATTTTACGATGACCGATTATTGCAGAGGAAAACTTTTACTTTTGGGATGACCCGAGGCCTTCGCCTGCCTCGTGTCTTCCTTTCGACAAGGTTTGATTTATATCACTCTACATCTACAGTCTCCACATAAACCTAAGGCCACGATTACGTTAAGGACGTTGGTCTTCGCAAATCGTCAAATAAACCGAAGGGATTATATACACACTAAACCTTCAGGTGTCAAATTATGATCCTCAAATGAATGAGAGCGATACATACACACTAAAACCCGGGATATCAAACCGTTGCATATCATCCTGATTATCAACTTCCGATCAAAATGATCCACTTTAATTTTGATTTGTGAACTTTTTGGGTGTTCTTAATTAATTTAAGTTCTTACGTTAAGGACGTTGGTTTTAGCAAATCATCAAAGAAACCGGAAGGATTATATACACACTAAACCTTTAGGTGTCAAATTTTGATCCACAAATGGATGAGAGCGATACATACACACTAAACCAGGGATATCAAACTGTTGCACATCATTCTGATTATCAACTTCAGATCAAAAAGATCCACTTTAATTGTGATTTGTGAACTTTTTGGGTGTTCTCATTTAAGTTCTTACATTAAGGACGTTGGTTTTCGCAAATCATCAAATAAACTGAAGGGATTATATACACACTAAACCTTCAAGTGTCAAATTGCAGGAAATTTTATAGAGGTTGCATTGGAATACATAAGATTATAAAGGATTTCGTGGTATTGCATAAGATTGCATTAGATTCTACGGGGTTTCCATAAGATTGCAAGCAGTGCATGGGATCATAAGGCATTTTAAAGGATTGCATGGGCTTGCAGCGAGGTTGCATGGGACTACAAAGAATTGTAAGGGTTTGCATGAGAATTCAAAAGATTGCATGAGATTGCAGAGGCCCCTCGACATCTTTCTACGTAAATACATCAATTGTTTTCCCATTCTGTAACGATTTGATCCACTGTTGGATCAAAATTTGACACGTGGAATCTAGTAGTTTGGATTTGAGAATCCAGACTTTTAATTGCTTTTTGAGAAAATAAATCGCATATCATGATTTATAGTCCTTGTCATGAAATTCAAAAATTGGAGATATCCTTCAATTGGGCGAAAGAGATAATTTTATGCGACCATTCGTGACTGCGGACGAAACCTGGATCCACCACTATACACTCGAGACAAAGCAGCAGTCAAAGCAGTCGGTACTGCCTGGTGAAGGTGCGCTAAAGAAGACGAAGGCTGTTTTTTCAGCTCGGAAGGTGATGACCACAGCATTTTGGGATTCTCAAGAAATTATCCTCATTGATTACTTGGAGAAGGGTAAAATTATAACAGGAACGTACTATGCATCATTATTGGACCATTTAAAAGCCGAGCTACAAAAACAACGGCCGCGATTGGTGCACAAAAAAGTGCTGTTTCATCACCTCAACGCACTGGCTCACACCGCCGCAATCGCAGTGGCAAAAATAGACGAACTAGACTTCGAATTGATTCCTCATCGACCAGACTTGGCTCCGTGTGACTTCTTTCTGTTCCCAAACTTAAAAAGGTGGCTGACTGGCAAGAGATTTTACTCAAATGAAGAGGTCATTGCCGAAACAAACGCCAATTTTCAGAAATTAAACACCGATTACTATAAAAAAGGCATCGAGCTTTTAAAAACTCTTTGAAATAAGTGTATCGAGCTGGAAGAGAACTATGTTGGAGAATAAATGCGAATTTTCTCAAAAAAATGTTGTTTTATTACTCAGGCCAGAGATTTTTCAAACGACCTAGTAAATAGAGGTCCCAGTATACTTTGAACACTAAAATTGTTGAATAATTTAATCTAAGTCTAATATCTAAATTTCCTTGATGCACACGTGCCAAAACAATATATCCTTGATTAAAAAGCTATCGTTGACATTTACTTATGTTTATTGCATAATAGTTCAAAATTCAAGTCACCTTTTGTTGTAAAAATATAATAGAATGCGAGGGCGATCGAAAGAGGCAGATGGACACTTCTAGCAATGTGGAGAAAACGAATCGAAAATTGAAAAGTCAAGATTGTAGATAGAGAATAAATGTGAACTCAAATCAAGCCTTGACTGAACTTTGGGGGTAGACTTTGGACAACTTTTTCGGAGTCTTTGTTCAAAAGCCCTCGTCTTTCCGTCACGGTGCCTCTGAGCTCACAATAAACCATGGGAGAAAAATATAAGAGAGCCACTTTGACCAGGTCCGATTCGACGATTACGAATTTCATGCCTACCTAATAAAACCCCTTACTCGAGATCTCGATCGATTATGACAAGTGATTTTTAATGCATTCGTTAATTTGCAGCTGTCGCCATTTTAAAAATTTTTTTGACCTCTTTTCGAGTATGCACGGTGCGTTTGAACCAAATTTAAATAAAAATTGCAGGTAAATGGAGTTTTTTTTATTTTTATGGCAATATATGGCATTTCACGAACATTTTAAGATGAAAATAAAAATAATCGATCGGGCACTTTTTGAAAAAAGTCGATTTTTGTATTGAATTACAAACTTAGAAATGAAGTAATTTTCATAAGATATTAAGATTATATGCAGAACTGTGCCACACTGTCATTTAAGTCACTTTTTAGGCACTTTTTTAAGATAAAGTCACTATATTCACTTTTTAAAATAAAAACATCACTTTAGACACTTCTCTTGCAATAAATTAAAACAGAGAACCCAAGAGTCTACCACTATTGAATTCAGATCTATACTTATTTCTGAATTTTCTTGGATTCTTTTGAATTCTCTTAAACTTCTTGGAATTCCCTTGAAATCCACTGAATTCAATGGAATTTTTTCGGATTTTAACAATTTTCTTTCATTCACTTAAATTATTTCAAACTCCCTCTAAGTTATTTTCAATTCACCCTGAATCCCTATGAATTCATCTTAAATTCGTATGAATTTCTTTGAGTTCTCTTAAATTCACTTGAATTCTTCTAAGTTCACTCAATTCTATTCAATTTAATGGATTTTTTTAAGGTTTGTTTTTTTAATTCGCCCTTAAGTCTTTTAAACTCACCTTTGATTCTCAGGAGTGTCATCAAATTCTTTTTGAATTCCCTTGAATTTTTCTAAATTTGCCCGAAATTTGATGAATTCATTTAATCTTATAAATATTTTTGAATTGTTTTCAATTCGTTTGCATTTTTTTTTAAATTCACCTTGAATTTTGATCAGTTTCATCGAACTCTTCTCATTTCCATTTAAATTTCTCTAGATTCAACCGAATTTTATTTTGTTCATTGGTTTTTTTTTTCAATTCACTAAAATTCTATTGAACTTGCCCTGAATTATGTTCATTCCCAATTTATTTAATTCAATTCTTCTAAGTTTACACCAATTTTACTGAAACTAATTGAATATTTTGGATTTTTAAAAATTCATTTGAATTCATTTGGAATTCAGCCTAAATTTTTTTTAATTCACCTTGAATTCTTTTAAATTCTCCTGAATTTTTCTAAATTCACCCCAACTTGAATAAATTTAATGCATTTTTTTAATATTTTTGAATTGGTTTATATTTACTTAATTTTTTTTTTAGTTTATCTTGAATTTTCATCAATTGTATTGAATTTCTCTCATTTCCCTTAAATTGACTCTAACTTCATTCTAATTTTATTTTATTCATTGTTTTTTTTTTCGATTTTTTCTTCAATTCACTTAAATTCCACTGAATTCGCCCTGCATTCTGTTCACTCTCAATTTATTCAGTTCAAGGGAAATTTGATTTTCTAAATTTTGCTCAGTTCACTCAAATTCTTATGAATTTCATCAAAATCTCTTGAATTCTCTTGAATTCTTCTACTTCCGTCTCAAATTTGATGAATTCCTTTAATCTTTCAAATATTTTTGAATTGTATTTTTGAATTTTTTTAAATTTACCTTGTATTTTGATCAATTTCATCGATTTCTTCTCATTTATATTAATTGACTTAAATTCTGTTGAATTCGCCCTGAATTCTGTTCATTCCCAATTTATTTAATTCAGTTCTTCTAAGTTCACTCCAAGGTTACTGAAATCAGTGGAATATTATGGAATTTTTTTTCAGTTCACTTGAATTTTTATCAATTTCATCGAATTCTTCCCATTTCCCTTAAATTCCTTCTAGATTCATTCTAATTTTATTTCATTAAATGGGTTGTATTTTTTTTCAATTCACTTGAATTCTGTACACTGCTAATTTTTTTCAATTCAAAGGGAATTATTTGTTTTTTAAATTTTGTTCTATTCACTCCAATTTTACTGAAATCAATGGAATATTTTGGATTTTTTCAATTCATTTGAATTCAGTTGGAATTTAGCCTAAATTTTTTTTTAATTCACCCAGAATTTTTCTAAATTCACTCCAAATTACTGAATTAGCTTAAATTCACTTGAATTTTTTTTTAAGTCATCCTGAATTTTCATCAATTTCATCGAATTTCTCTCATTTCTCTTAAATTGACTCTAAATTCATTCCAATTTTATTTTATTCATTGTTTTTTTTTTCATTTTTAGATTTTTTTCAATTCGCTTAAATTCTGCTGAATTCACCCTGCATTCTGTTCACTCCCAATTTATTCAGTTCAATGAAAATGATTGATTTTCTAAATTTTGTTCAGTTCACTCAAATTCTTATGAGTTTCATCAAAATCTCTTGAATTCCCTCCAATTCTTTTAGATTCACTCCAAGTTTACTGTGATCGGCGGAATATTTTTTATTAATTTATTTTTTTCCAATTCATTTGAATTCATTTTAATTCATTTGGAATTCAATCTGAATTCTTATCAACTTATCCTGAATTCTTTTAAATTATTTTGAACTCTTTCGAATTTTTTGGATTTTTCTTTTAATTCACCCTGAATTTTTTGTAACTTCTTTGAATTTTACTAAATTTACTACATATTTAATGAATTTAATGATCTTTTAAAATATTTTTGAATTGTCTTCAATACACTTGAATTTTTTAAAAATGCATCCTGAATTTTCATCAGTTTCGTCGAATTCTTCTCACTTCCTTTAAATTCCTCAAAATTCACTCTAATTTTATTTTATTCAGGATTTTCTTTACCTTTAGAATTATTTTTTCAATTCACTTAAATTATGCTGAATTCGCTCTGCATTCTGTTCACTTTCAATTTATTCAACTCAATAGAAATTTTTTGGTTTATCAAATTTTGTTTAATTCACTCAAATCCTCATAAATGTCATGAAAGTCTCATGAATTTCCTTGAATTCTTCTAAGTTCACTCAAATTTTACTAAAATCAATGAAATATTTTAGATTAAAAATTTTTTTCAATTAATTTCAATTCACAATGAATTCCTTTGGATTTAACTTGAATTGTTTCGAATTCACTCCAAATCCTTTTAAATTTATCCTGAATTCGTTAAAATTCTCCTGCAATTCTTATAAATTTCATCGAATTCTCTTGAATTTTTGTTGAATTCAAAAGAACATTAAGTCACTTTATTAATGCACATTAATCTCTTCTTGTAAATTTTAATTAATTTTTGAGATAGAAATTACTCACGTTTCGTCACTTTTTCGAATTAAATAGGACACTTTTTTCACTTTTTAAAGTAAATTATGCTGTGGCAGTCCTAATTATATGATAAATATTCGTCAGCATTTACTAAATACATTTTTTATTGAATACGGTTGCCTCTTACCCCAAAAACATTTCAAGATGAAAATGAAAGTAATCGGAGCGGCGATATCTGAAAAAATTAGGTCTGTGTCTTTAATTAATACGAAATGACAACATTTGAGTGAGACACACAATTTTATTATATTGCCACTATAAAATATTGTGTCTTACTCAAATTTTGTCATTTCATATTAATTAATAACATAAACTCAATTTTTTGAAAAAGCACTCCTCCGATTATTTTCATTTTCATCTTAAAATGTTCGTGGGGTGACGGACAATCACATTCAATGAAAAAATCTATCTAAAAAGTGTTAACCAATACTTACCATACATCCAAATGAAAATATCTTTATATATTACTGATTAAATACAAAGTGGACTTTTTTTCAAAAAGTGCCCAAACGATTATTTTCATTTTAATCTTTAAATTTCCGTGGGAGGCCTTATTACCATAAACAATCAAAAAATCCGTGTAGGAACTCAAAGTTAATAAGAATTTATTTATAATTTTCAAAATAACTAATGTAAACTTGTTAAACTAAGGCAAAGATTATTTCACCTTTTGCCTAACAATTTTTTTTAGTCAAAGCTGAATGAACTGCTTCCACAAATATTTGTAGAGCAATCATCTTTTGGAAGTAGACACCTACCACGGTTTGGGTTCAGGTCACTGAAGATGGGCACTCGGCAAAAAGGATGTTAGGTACCTCCATAAGAAGTAGTTTATGGTTTTATTAGGGGGCATCTACCATTCAAGTGAACTCATAATGTGCCACGTTAAACTGCAGCTTTGTCCCTGAAACTGGTATATTATGCCTTGCCCAGAGCCTCGCCGAGAGCCCAAAGAAAATTCGTTTCTTCTCTTTCAAGCTCCATCTGCAACCTCAAAACTCAGAAGTTTCGAGGGATTTTTGCACTTAAGGCGAGACCAAATTACACAATGTTAATATGACAAGCGACCTCGAACATAATTCATGGGATGAGTAATAAGTATTTTTTTTTCTTACCTTGATAGATTATTTCGTCCTTGAGGTAAGAGCAAAAAGCATGCTAGAAAAATATAATAAATCTAAAACATGAAACAGTTTCAAAATTTTCCTTGTAGGTGTATTGTATGTGTATTTGTAGGTGTATTGAACCAATCTATTCAGATTATTCCATTTTTCGAAACATTTGGTTCAATTAAACATTGATTAAATTATTTATTCTGACCCTTAAGCCAAAAAGCAACATCCAATATTATAAATGATTAATAATAAGATAGTAAAAAATTTTTACATTCAGTTATGAAAATCAATTTAAATTGTATTCAATTATTATACCTCAAATTATGTACATCAATCTGGCAACCTTATTATATTTATAAAAAGTACCAGGATGATATTTTAATTATCTTAACAGTATATTTAGAAAAAACAAATGTATAGTAGACTGAAAAATAGATTAAATGTAATTGAAATCAAAAACATCTGTAAAAATCATGAGATAGAGGAAAATGTAAATTAAGTACTCAGTAGTACATAATAACAGAATGCACATATTGTCCATATGGCATCAACCACAAAATACCACTTTTTTGTAGGCAACGAGGGTATCATTTCTTTTACATGAATGTAAGTAAAACATTTTGGCAACCTTATTTTTGATAAGTACCAGGCTAACATTTTAATTAGTTGTAAAATTGAAAGAACCCGAAACAATTATTACAAGATTTATGTACACAGAACATGGGAAATGAAGGAAATAGACCATAGTACCAAGATCTGGTGGGTTGATTTAGAACCAGTCTATTCATATAATTCCATTTTTCAAAATAGAAAAAGGTTATAATCCAAACCAATAACATATTTCTACAAAATTGCTAGCATTCTCCATGTGGCATCATCCTCAGAAAACCATTTTTTGTAGGCAACGCGGGTATCATTTCTTTTACCTGAATGTATGTGAGGCCTTTTGGCATACTTATTTTATGATAAGTACCAGATCAACATATTAATTAGTTGTAAAAATTAAAATATATGTAAAACCTTCTGGCAACCTTATTTTATAATAGGTACTAGGTTAACATTTTGATTAGTTGTAAAATTGAAAGAATCTGAAAAAATTATTACAAGATTTATGTACACAGAACATCGGGAATGAATGAAATAGATCATACTGCCAAAATCAAATTTTGTGGGTTGATGTAGAAGCAATCTATTCAGAAAATTCCATTTTTCAAAAAAAAAAGGTAATAATCCAAACCAATATCATAATTCTAAAAAATTGCTAACATTGTTCATGTGGCCTCTTCCTCAGAATACCATTTCTTGTAGGCAACAAGGCTATCATTTCTTTCACCTGAATGTATGTAAGACCTTTTGACAATCTTATTCTTTGATAAGCACCAGGTCAACATATTTGCATTGAAACATTTGGTTCAATTAAACATTAATTGAATTATTTATTCTGACCCTTAAGCCAAAAAGCAACATCCAATATTATAAACGATTAATAATAAGATAGTAAAATATTTTTACATTCAATTATGAAAATCAATTTTAATTGTATTCAATTATTGTCCCTCAATTTATGTACATCATTCTGGCAACCTCATTATATTTGTAATAAGTGCCAGGATGACATTTTGATTATATAAACAGTATATTTAAAAAAAACAGTGTAATAGACTGAAAAAATATTTCATATATATTTGAAATCAAAAGCATCTGTAAAAACTATGAGATTAGAGACACATATGGTACATAATAACCAATAACCAATAACACATATCTAAAAAATATCGAACTTCAACAAATTTGTAAACTATAATTAAGTAAAATAGATATCTTTTGGTAAATTGAGTTAACCATTAACACCTCAATA
>JAUMHM010000079.1:780-25469 GCA_032362435.1 Melikaiella ostensackeni | reverse complement strand
GATGAATTCAACTGCTCTGTTGAAAGTAGAACTACTTTGTTAAAAATTTATTTCTTTGGTTGAAAATTTAACTATTTTATAGAAAATTCGTCTTTTTTTATTCGAAAATTGATATTTATCGTTAAAAATGCAATTATTTGGTTGAATAATAATGTGTTCCAGTTGTGGATTCAACTATTTTGTTGAAAATTTGTCTTTTTTGGAAGAATTTAACTGTTTTTATCCCAAAATAAAAATATTGTTGGGTCGAAAATTCAACTATGGCGTTTTTTGTTGACAATTCATCTTTCTAGGTTGAGTTCACCTTTTTTGGTTGTATATTCGACTGTTTGGATGAATTCAACTGCTCTGTTGAAAGTAGAACTACTTTGTTAAAAATTTATTTCTTTGGTTGAAAATTTAACTATTTCATAGAAAATTCGTCTTTTTTTTGTTCGAAAATTGATATTTATCGTTGAAAATGCAATTGTTTGGTTCAATAATAATGTGTTCCAGTTGTGGATTCTACTATTTTGTTGAATATTTGTCTTCTTTTGGAAGAATTTAACTGTTTTTGTCTTAAAATAAAAATATTTTTGGGTTGAAAATTCGACTATGGCGTTTTTTGTTGAGAATTCATCTTTCTAGGTTGAGTTCACCTTTTTTCGTTGTATATTCGACTGTTTGGTTGAAAAAGGAAATACTTTGTTCAAAATTCATCTTTTCGTTTCAAAATTCAACTATTTTGTTGAAAATTTGTTCCTTTTTTGATTGAAAATCCATCTATTTAACTGAGAATTTAATTATTCCATTTTTTTCAGAAACTACTCTTTTTTAGTTGAAAATTCAACTATTTGGTTGGAAAATTATGTATTCTGTTGAAAATTCGTTCTTTTGGTAGAAAAGTAATTTTCTTGGTTTAATTGAAGTTATAAAACTGTTATACTAAAACTGTTTAATTGAAATTATTTGGTGTTAGTTGAGAATTCAACTATTATGTTTAAATTCATCTTTTTTGTAGAAAATTAATCTTCTTGGTTAAAAATTCAACTATTTCTTTGACAATTTATGTATTTTATTTGAAAATTCGTCTTTTTGGTCAAAAGTGAAACTGTTTGGTGGAAAATCGTGTGGTTTTAGTTGTGAATTCAACTATTTTATTGGAATTTCATCTCCTTTGGTTGAATTTAACTTTTTATGATTTAAAATTAAAATATTTTCTGTTGAAATATCAACTGTTACATTTTTCTTCAAGAATTCATGCCTTTTTGTAGAAAATTCAAGTACTTGGTTGAAAGTGGTACTACTTTGTCAAAAAATAATTTTTTTGGTTGAAGGTTCATCATTCTAATTCAAAATTCATTTCTTTGGTTGAATATTTGTCTTTTTGTTGTTCGAAATGTATTTTGTTAATTGAAAATTAAACTATTTGGTTTAGAATTAATGTGTTTTGTTGAAAATAACCTTTTGGTAGAAAATTAATCTTCTTGATTAAAAATTCAACTATTTCGCTTAAAATTCATATATTATGTTGTAAATTTGTCTTTTTTAGTAGAATATTAATCATCTTGATTGAAAATTTATCTTTTACACTTGAAAATTTAATTATTTGCTTCAAAGGTTAATTGTTCTGTTGAAAGGGCCATTCCTTTTGATTGAAAATTATGCTGCTTCAGTTTGAAGTTCAACTATTTTGTTGAAAATTCGTCTTTCTTAGTTGAATTTAATTATTTTAGATTTAAAATTAAAATCTTTTTTGTTGAGTTATCAACTATTACATTTCTTGTTGAGAATTAATCTTTTCCGGTTGAAAATTCAACTATTTTGTATGTTGATTAACAATCAATCCATTCAGATTATTCCATTTTCCAAAAGGAAAAGGTAATAATCCAAACCAGTAACACATTTCTAAAAAATCACTAAAGTTCTTAAATTTTTTAAATATATTTAAGTGAAATAGATATCTTTTGGTAAATTGAGTTAATCATTAACAACCGCAGTTAGTTTTTTGGTTGAAAATTTATATCTTTTAGTTGAAAATTCAACTATTTGGTTGAAAATTCTCGTATTTTCTTGAAAATTCATTTCTTGTAGTTGAAATTGGAACTACTTTGTTAAGAATTCGTCTTCATGGTTGAAGATTCATTATTTAATTAACTGATTTGCAGAAAATTTGTCTTTTTGGCCTAAAAATTCAACATTTTGGATGAAATTTTTCTTCTTTATTGACTAAAAAATTTTTCTGGGTTGAAAATTCGTCTTTTTGGTTTGAAAATTCATCTCTTCTGGTTGAAAAATAATCTCTTTTGGTTGAGAAATCAACTATTTTTATGAAATACGTGTTTTTTTTGTTGTATTTAACTGTTTGTTTGAAAATTCATGTACTTTGTTGAAAATTCGTATTTTTTCGTAGAAAATTAATCTTTTTGGTTGAAAATCCATCTTTTTCGTTGAAAATTCATCTATTTTGTTGAAAATGCAATACTTTTACTTGAAATTTCTGGGATTTAAAGCGTTACAAGTTACATTTTTTTCTTTATTAAGAAACTTATAGTGCAATAAATTATACATTTTTTTCAAAAGAAAATTCACTTTTGGTCTAACAGATCGAATTTCTGGTGGACTTTCTTCTAACTTGTAATATCTTCGCCTTTTTTTTTGTTCAGTAACAACTTTCTTACGCAAGATCTCTCCTTCTCCCCCTCATAAAAAACAGTAAGATTTTACCAAATCATTTTACGTAATTCTTGAATGACCCCTTAATTAGATTTTTGCTGCTCAGCCTAAAACGTTAAACATTAGAAGAAAAATAATTCCATTTTTCTATCATTTTTAAAATTTTCCAAACCGTCTAGCCGCCTATAAAACTAAGAGATCAAAAAATGTATTTGTGATGGATATGAATTTTACACGTTGCTAAAGGTCACGTAACAAGACATTTTGCGTGATTCTTTATTTACAATTTCTAAACGAAATCGTCTGAAATTTTGAAACTTTATTAACCTGTGCTTTTATATAAGTAATTTACTGTGAAATTTTTAGAAAAAATGTATTATTCAAAGAAAAATTTGTATTTGTAATATTGCTGAAAATTCTACGAAAGAATTTTTAAAATTAACATAATTTAGCAAAAAACTAAGGTAAATAAAATAATATGATTGCGTCAAGTCGTCCCGAAAAATTCAAAAGCTGACGGAGCTAGTTGACGAGTTTTTTCGACACAATATCAGAGTAATAACTATCATGAAAAAATTATTAATTAGACCAGTAATGAAGAACCGAGCGAAAAACCTAATGAACTATAATTCTAATATTATGATTCGAAGGGTGACAGGATAGCTATGTGGCTTAAAGCTCTGCCTCAAAATCTGAAATCCCTGCCAGGGGTTCAAGTCCCGTACCCGTGGAAATATTTTTTCATCTAAGCTTTAAAATTTAAATATACTTTGGATACTAAAATAGGGCGGAGTGAGAATGCTCAAATTAGTCGAATCATTTGAGCTGAGGGAAAGAAATGTGTGGATTGGCATAAAAAAGTGAAGAAATGTACGGTTTTTACTAGTGAACAACAATAAAAATTTAGAAATTCCCAAAACATAAATTTACCCAATTTAGAGTTTTTGAACATGTGTTAAAAAATGTTTTTTTTTTTTTGATTGAGTCATAAGCATACATTTTGCAAAAAGTTGAATATCTCGAACATTAATTTTTTTTCAACTAGAAGCAAAAAAACATGTTATCGTTTTGCTTTCTCAGAAAAAGTTTTTCATGATTTAAGAATCTTAGGATTTTGAGATTTTAGATTTTTTTCGCGATATTGGAACGTTTTAAACAACACGAAAAAAAATGTCCATGAAAGCAAAATAGCAACGTGTCTCTTCGGTTCGAGCTGAAGAAATTTCAGGTTCGACATATTCAACTTTCTCCAAAAAAGTGTGCATTGAACTCAATCCAAGAAAAAATGTTTTTTGCAAACTTTAAAAAAATTCTTAAGTAGGCCAAACAATTTTTTGGGAGTTTTTATTTTTTATTATTGTCCACTAGCAAAAACTGTACATTAAAAAAATTCGACCTAATTTTCGAACCAATAGGAAAATTTGTTTGAATTTTCAAAATTCTCGATTTTCAAATCAAAAAGAGAACAGAAGATGTTAACCGATTTCAGATTTTTTTTACTTTTCCAGACCATCCCACAATTTTTTTCCACTCAGCTTAAACGATTCGATTCAGTTTAGCAATTTCACTCCGCCCTATTAGAAATCTTTACCAATCTCTCAGACTCGCTCTCAGGTAATCTGATAAAAAACGGTATTTCATAATTTAATTTAATTTAATTTAATTTTCAATTTATTTTCATTTTAATTTAATTAAAATGCCTGAAATTTCAAGTAAAAGTATTGCATTTTCAACACAACAGATGAATTTTTATCCAAATAGATGAATTTTCAGCTTAAAAGATGGATTTTCAATAAAGAAGGATAATTTTCTACCCAAAAAGGCAAAATTCCAACAACATACATGAATTTTCAAGCAAATAGTTGAATTCACCCAAAAAAACACGTATTTCATAAAAATATTTGATCTCTCAACTAAAAGAGATTATTTTTCAACAAAAAGAGATGAATTTTCAAACTAAAAAGACGAATTTTCTGCAAAACAGTTAATTAAGTAATGAATCTTCAACCACAAAGACGAATTCTTAACAAAGTAGTTCCACTTTCAACTATAAGAGATGAAATTTCAACTAAAAAATATAAATTTTCAACCATACATGAAATAGTTAAAATTCCAGTTAAAAAATTAATTTTCAACCAAAAAACTAACATTTTTAACAAAAAACACGAAATTTCGACCAAGAGAGATGAATTTTAGAACAAAAAAGACAAATTTTCAACAAAAGAGTTAAATTTTCAACCAAGAAACATTTTTTAGTCAATAAAGAAGAAAAATTTTATCCAAAGTGTTCAATTTTTAAGCCAAAAAGATGAACTTTCTACAAAACAGTTCTATTTTCAACCCGAAAGTATGAATGTCTAATTAAGAAGGTTAATTTTCTACCAAAAAAATGAATTTTCAACAAAATACATTAATTTTCAACCAAGAAGATTGATTCTCGACCTAAAAAGACGAATTATCAATAAAATACATCAATTTTCTATCATATACTTGAATTTTTAACTAAAATAGATTCATTTTTAACCAAGAACATGAAATTTCCACAAAAAGAGATGAATTTCAAAACCAAAAAGACAAATTTCCAACAAAATAGTTAAATTTTTAACCAAGAAAGATTTTTTAGTCAATAGAGAAGAGAATTTTCATGCAAAATGTTCAATTTTTAAGCCAAAAAGACGAATTTTATACAAAAAAGTTGTATTTCCAGCTCGAAAATATTAATGTTCAACCAAGAAGATGAATTATCAATAAAATACATAAATTTTTCACGTAACAGTTGAATTTTCAACCAAAAAGATTAATTTTTAAATAAAATAATGAATGTTCAATAAAAAAATGAATTTTCAACAAAATTGTTTCACTTTCAACTAAAAGAGATGAGTTTTTAATAAGATACACAAATTTTCAACTAAATAGATGAATTCTCAATGAAACTTGTAATATCTGATATTTCATCCAAAAAATATTTCAATTTTAAATCATAAAAAGTTTAATTCAACCGAAAGGGATGAATTTCCAACAAAATAGTTGAATCCATAACTGAAACAGATTAATTTACAAAAAAAACAGCTGCATTTTTAACTGAAGAGATTAATTTTTTACCAGAAAAGACGAATTTTCAACAAAATACATAAATTTTTAACCAAATAGTTGAATTTTTAACAAAACAGTTATATTTTCAACCAAAGAAATGAATTTTCAATTAAAATGATGAATCTTCGACCAAAAAAATAAATTTTTAACAAGGTAGTTCAACTTTCAGTCACGTACTTGAACTTTCAAACAAAAGAGATGAATTTACAACGAAAAATGTAATAGTTAATATTTAAACTTAAAACGATTTCAATTTTGGATAAAAAACACTTAAATTCTACCAAAAAAGACGAATTTTCAACAAAATAATTAAATCCTCAACCGAAACAGATTAATTTTCTACCAAATATTTGCATTTTTGTCCAAAAAGGATGAAATTTCTACCAAAATAGATGAATTTTGAAACTAGAATATATAATTATATAATATCATATTATAATAACCAAAAATACAACAGTAGAATTTTCACCTGAAAAGAATCAATCAAACAAAAATAGATCGATTTTCTCATTGAGTTATATTAATTCAGTTCGCATTTAAGTTGAAAACAAGAAAAATGGCAGAAAGGGGAATAGGGGAAAGACTGTAAAACCTGCGATAAGTACAAATTGGAATTTTGATCATTTATAGGCTAAAAAATAATAGTTTAAATAAACTTCGAAGTTTATTTTTAATACTTTAAAAATATTATTTTAGAAATCTAGAAATTTTCTCTTCTAAAATACTGATGGTCTTCCTAAGCACTGGCCGTGCTTGAAACTTTTTGTTTACTCTTTCAAAATAAAAATAAAAATATTATATTGCTTATAATAATTATAATGGCATTACATATTTTTTTAAAAAATAGGACATTTCAATTTTTGTTCATTAACTATTCATATTCATTAAACAATGGAGGAATTTTTTGATTTAAGTAAATTGTTCTTTGAATCGACGAAAATTACACAAAAGTGGGATTTTTCACGAAAATAGTGGGAAAATTTTTTTACATTTTTAGAAAATAATCTTCAAAATATATCGAGAAAAGATCCCAAACTCTTAGGAAATATTCCACACCATTATTGGAGAATTTCCCCCAAAATATTTGGGGATCGTTCCCCAACTTGTAGGAAATGTTCCACATCATTACTGGGTAATTTTTACTACAATATTTGGGGAAAATTCCCAAAAGTTTCAGAAATATTCACCAAGATAACCTGGGACCATTTTCCCCAAAATATCTTGGGGAAGTTTTCCCCAAATTTTTTGGAGAAAATTCACAAAACATTGGTGTAATTTGCGTTACCAAGATTTTGGGAAGAGTTCCCAACAACATTTTTACAGTACGCTTCAAATGGTAATAATTTCAAGAAACATCAATTCTTAAGGGTTAAAAAAAATTATTATTGTGTTAAAATTTAATAAAACTTTCTTTTCTTCAAATCTTTTACCCAAAATTATAATTTGAAAAAATCCCTCCGTCACAATGTGTATTTTATTTTTCAAGTATTATTTCTGTAATAAACCCATTTTCGATAAAATTGAACAGAATTTTCAAAGTGCAGAATATTTTTCAAATAAATTGAAATTAAAATTCAATAAGTAGATTACGGTGTCTATGTTTTAAAAAGAAAAAGAAAATCAATACAATTTTTACAGTTTTAGTAAATAATTGAAATATTTGCTCCAGCATTAGTGTTGTGGTGAATTGTTTACAAAACTTTGGATTATCATTATTGGTGAAAAAATGTTCTCATCTATTCTGTATATACTGTTTTTAATAATTCGGGTTTCAGTGAAATTATAAAAAAAAAAAAAGAGGACAACGTGATTTTATGATGGATGTTAGTGGAAGATTGTTGAAAATTATTACAGAATTTTAGTCAATTAGTAATAACTTCGATTGGATGCAATACAGAGGAAATTACTGATAGGAAGCAAGATTCATGGGTTTTTCCAAAAAAGATATTTAATTATAAAAGATAATATGTGATAAAAATTTGCATGAGAGAGTAACTTTTATTTGATATTAAAGGTTTTTCGTTTTAATTAGAAAATGTAAAGATTGACAAAACAACATTTGATAATAACTTTTATTTTCATTTTTATAAAAATTACTTTTTGAAATTTTTTCCATCATTAATTACTGTATTTTTCCTATAAATTACCCCTGACGAGGAAGTCTAAGTTGACTTCAAAATACGTTGGTCCCCAGTAGTAGAAAACAGACGATAAAAAGATAGTGTGAGGTTGGTTTTGGTTGACTCTTTCTTTTTCTCCCTCTTTTTTCTTTTTGTTGTACATTTATTGTACATTTGTCTCTAATGAGTCGGAAAATCGGGTAGTCTCGAAGTCTATTTTTGATTTCTGAACTTTTTGGGTGTTCTTTTTTAGTCAGAAATTTTTCATAAGAAAGTAGGTTTAATTTCGATCTTTAAAAAATGTTAAAAGAAAGATATTAAGCAAGGATTTGTTCCAATTTGCAGGGTTGCCTATGAATATTATTAAGATTTCTTTTATTTGAGGTATTAATGATCAACTCAATTCACCTGAAGATATTTATATTCATTTAAACAAAGTATAAAATTTTGAGTAAGGTAGCAACTTTTAGAAGTGTGTTTTTGGTTTGGATTATTACTTTTTTCTTTTTGAAAAATGGAATAATCTGAATAGATTGGTTCTAAATCAACCAAAAAAATCATAGGTTATCCAGTTCAGTACTGCCACCCTTCAACTATATAATTTGTTATTGTAAATTAATCTTACGCAGGAAGACATGTATTTGATCTATCTGAATGTTTAATTTTGATAGCAAATTTGAAAACTACAAAACAGAATTCCCACGTTAAGATGTTTGCATCCAACTTCCTTACGATGTTTGTTCAAAGCGGAAACGGCTCGAGAGGCAACACAAGTTGTTCCACCGGTTCCCCTTGGTCACTTCCAGCGGCTTTCTTCCCTTATTCTTATCCTTTGTGGCTTATCCCTTGCTTCATTTTGGCTTAACTTTCCGATTAATCCTGACACTTAAGGATTTTAGGGTGTACTTAAAACTCTTTTCTGGCAATATAGAGAACAATTTCAAAACAAAGAAGTGCCTCCTGTTAAAGCATAGATCAAGCTTGTACCTATAAGTATCTACCTAAAACAACTAGTAGCCGAAAACTGGATCCCACGAACTAACGACGGGGGTCGACCTGAAATGACGGAGACTAAACAGATCGAATTTCTCTAAAGAATCGCCGAAGGATTTTAACGGGCTGCGGACAGCTCCTGATCCTTACCATGCACTCTATACAGGGTGTCCCAGTATTCAAAAAACATTGTTGTATTTTTGAATTCTAAACAAAAAATGGCGTCGACAATTATTATAAAATTTTTTTGCTAAAGTTAATAATTAAAGAGTAATTAACAACTAAAGATAAATCGGTTGATTAAGAACCAATCTGTTCAGATTATCCCAATTTTTACAAGGGAAAAAGTTGATAATCCGAACCAATAACACATTTCTAAGAATTGCTAATATGAAGAAAATGTTCCTTCTTCTTCAAAAAGATTTAAGTAAAATAGATAACAAAGTAGATTTTCCCTTAAGACCTGTAATTTCAACAATAGGCTCACCCACAAGAGTAGCTGAAGGACATAAAGGATATACTAAACTAAGGGAAGTAAATTGTTTTCACGTTCTCTGGAAATTAAAAAAAGTATTTAATATGGATTTCGTGGAAATAAATCAAATTTGGGGTAAAGAAGCGGTCAAAAATATTAAGATGTTTTACAGTATTAGCAATAAATTAAGACAAACTACATTACAAAAAAATTTCCTTCAAAAGTGCAAAATTCATGAAGTCTTTCCAAAGAAGATATTTGATATTAACAGAAATGATGTCTTTGAATTTAGAATACAGAAAAATATTATGAACTTTAATGACACCACAAATAAATACGAAAAATTGATTCTAAATATTGTGATTAAAGAATCTCATGCAAAAATCAAAATTTTAAATAAAAACTTAAGAAAGATTCTCTCTGATATGAATAAATTAGTACCAATGAACATCATTATTGATTGCTTGGAAAGGGAAACTGAATTGAACAAAAAAACTCTCACTAATAACAAAAAACATGAAAGGAAGTTTGAAAACATCCTAAAAATACAAGGTGACATACAAAAATTGACTTTAAACATTCACTTAACTCTTTTTCTAGACCAACCGGACCCATGGTTTTTAAACATTTCTGGTGTAGAGTTCCCACAAAAAGTTATCAACGCTCTTAGATTAGGTGAAGGTTTGAGCAACGAATACAGTGAAAAAAAATGCATACAATTCCTAGAAATTATTAAAGACATTGAGGCCAATATTTCAAAAATACCAGAAAATGAAAGACAAGAATTTAGAACAAGATTCATGGAACTGTCTAATGAATTTTTTAACAACGGTCCACCAAAACCCCTAATTGAAAAAGAATTATGTGAAGGTTTGTTTGAAGCAAAAATTTTTTTAAAACGTCATCCTGAATTATTGATCACTAAGGCCGATAAAGATAATATCACTGTTGCAATTTTGAAAGATAATTATACTCAAAAAATGATGCATATTTTTAATGACAAAGATGGTTTTACAGTAATTCCATATGATCCTACAAAAATGATCCAAGAAGGCACTTTCAAAATTCTAGAGAGATTTGGACTTCAAAAATGCTTAGGGAATAATTTCAAAAGGTGTGACATTGACACTATTCACACAAAATTACCTCTCGCCTATGGCATTATAAAAGCTCACAAAGTAGATTTTCCCTTAAGACCTGTAATTTCAACAATAGACTCACCCACAAGAAAATTGGAAGAACTTTCGAGTAGAATAATAAAAAAATCAGTAACTATTTCACCAAGATCGATAAAAAACAGTGCTGCCTTTTTGAAATTAATTGAGAATATTAAAATTTCAACTAATCACATTTTTATCTCTTTTGATGTAGTAGCCATGTTTACAAATATCCCATATGAAAGAGTAAAACTTGCAATTGAAAACAGATGGGAAAAAATAAAACTTCACACGAAAATTACAAAAAAACAATTTTTAGATGCAATTGAGTTTGTTTTCTGTTCAATCTATTTTAAATTTAATGGTTCTTTCTACAAACGAAAATTTGGTACCCCCATAGGCTCGGCCTTGTCACCCATCATTGCCGAAATAGTGATGGAAGATCTGGAAAATGAAGTGTTTAGATTACTTTTGATTTAGATTTTTATGCAAGATATGTTGATGACTCAGTGTTATCTTCACATACACAAAACGTAGAATCCCTACTTCATGTTTTCAACAGTATTCATCCAAGATTACAGTTCACTGTTGAAATTGAAACAGGAGGTAGACTCAATTTTCTAGATATGACTTTAACGAAGACTCCTGAAAATTACATCATTACTGATTGGCATAGGAAAACTATCTCATCAGGTAGAGCATAAAATTTCCATTCGAATCATTCCATTCAAAATAAAATTGGAGTGGTTAAGAATTTAATAGATAGAGCCCTTAAGCTGTCCCACCCTAACTTCCAAGAAAAAAACATTGAATTCTGCAAACGCATTCTTTTTCAAAACCACTATCCTATTACTTTCATTGAAAAACACATACACAATAGAATTATTCAGATAAATAACAAAGATAATAATCATCGAAAAAATGTACAGGAATACAATAGATTCAATACAGTAGTCCTTCCCTATTTTTGAAAAATATCAAAAATTCTGGAATCAATGCTAGGAAAACTAGGTTTACATACGATATATAGAGTCCCTTTCAAAAGCAACCTATTTATTACATTAGGGAAAGACAAATATGAAAGATTAGATAAGCAAGATATAATTTACAAATTTAAATGCAAACAATGTGAGGCAGTTTACATAGGACAAACAAAGAGATCGCTTAGAACAAGAAAAGATGAACATAAAAACAACTTTCATCGGAGTGCTAGATATTATTCAGTACTTACAAAACATAAACTTACAATGGGACATGATTTTGATTGGGATGATGTTAAAATTCTATATCATGAAAAAAATAAAAATAAGAGGGAGTTACCTGTTTGTTACCTCTAAATTATCCCTAATGAGAAAGTATAAATTGGCTTCGAAACATGTTGGGTCCCCAGTAGTATAAAAAGACGGAAAAAAAAGTGTGAGGATGGTTTTGGTTGACTCTTTCTTTTTTCTCCCTCTTTTTTCTTTATGTTTGTGTATATGTATTGTGCACCTGTCTCTGATGAGCCGAAAAAACGGGTAGTCAAAATGTCCATTTTTGATTTATAAAATTTGTGGAGTGTTCCTTTTTGGTGCACACAAGGTTTTCATAAGAGAGTGGACTTTATTTCGATCTTTTGAAATGACTATAGCTATATTAAAATAACCGTAATACTGAGGTTCTATTTAAAATATCGTGGAACAAAGAGTTTACAAAAATTAAAGATTTCTGTCATAAAATTGGCAGTACACGTGCGGGCGACAAATTGGTCTCAAATCACTGGAAAATTTTCGGAAATTTTCCAAAATCTGTTGAAACCACTTGAAATTATTGAAAATTCTTTGAAATGTTTCGAAATTCTTCGGAAATATTAATTTTTTTGAAGTTTTCAAAACCCAGAGAACTTGAGTTCCCGGTAGAGCCTGCTATGACCATGAGACTCTTGGATCCCCTCATTAAAGAATGCGAGCTGGCGGCAATTCTAGGGAGGTGGTATACCCTGGCCGGTTAAATGGAGAGTTCAGTGTAGGTCAAAGAAAGTAAAATATGGAAAATCTACTAAAATAGTTTGATAAAAATTATTATTTTTTATATTCATCATATTAGATAGTTTTTGGTGTTAATAAGATGGACCAGCAGTTCGATTTTCAGAAGGAATGAAATGTAATGTACAACGCAGCCTGTGCTTCAAGTCGTGCCAGACAGTTAAAAAGTTAGAATTTTTCAAATTTATAAAACAGCACTCAAAGTTGTTTATTTAGAAAAATGATTGTTTTCTCATGACTCTGTTTAACTAAATATAATGTACGCGTGCCATTTGAATGCAGTTCTACCAGATTTTGGATCATTCAATGGAACTTAGATAGTTCGTTCACTTTTCTTCAACCCCAAGTCTGTATCTCGCGACCGCCATCTTTGACGCCACTTTTCTAAGGGTTCCGCGAACTTAAAATCCAAAAAATAGTCATATTCCTTTGCACGACATCGAAAACGGTGCCTTCAGTGGCGCCATCCGGCAGCGTTTCGGAGAAGCCTTCAGCCAGTTTCAAAGTGACAGGCTTTTTTCAGTAGTCTTTGGCGTGCTTCACAGGCTTTTAATAACTCTCATTTTTAGTTCGGTTGTTGCAAAAAAAAATCGTGTGCATCATGGGACAAAAGCGGTGATTTGACACTCGTGTTATTGCTGCCCTCGCTTTGCTCGGGTGGCAAACTTCGCACTTGTCTCAAATCAGTCTCTTTTGTTCCTTAGCGCACAATATACTATTTCAGAAGTGACAAAAAACGTTTACTAAATTCTACTTTGCAGTATAAAAATAAAATAGAAACCTTCTTTCGAGATATCAACTTAATGAACTGATTCGGACAGGAATTACGTTGAAAGAATGAATCTAGATTCAAAAACTTTAAAACCTACGATAAATTTTGAGGTTATGTCGCCCATCTCTCTTTATACGACACAGACTTTGAATATCAATTAAACGCGTAGTTCGCAATTTGGAAAAAAAATGGAAATTTGATTTTGTGATATTGAAGTAATGAATTTAAGAGAACAAGATTTACTTCCGAATAATCACTCAGTATTGAAAAAAGTGGAGAATTTATGGGATTTGTGGATTGGCTCCTTATGCACCTTCACCCTTCATTTCCAGGGTTTTGTAGCCCCCGGCAAAAACCCTTATGGTTTAGATCGGGCATCCGTCCATAGTACAAGAAAGGGAAGGTGAGGGGAAGGGAAATATGTGAAATGAGAGAAACTGGGGGCGGAGATCATAAGAAGTGTGGGGATGGGAAATGAGGAGAAGTAAGGTGGAATGAAGGGTAATAAGGGGAAGTGAGGAGAATGATGTGAGAGGGAGTGAGTGGGAGTGGAAATTCGGGAGGGGATCATGGGTGAAGGGAAGTGGGGGAGGGTAGAGAAATTAGGAAAAGTGTATGGGGTTGATAGGGGGAAGTGCGGGGGGGGCGTTTTGGGAAGGTATGATAGGAAATGGATGAAGAGAGGGGGTTATAAGAAGTAGTAGCGTGAGGAGGGGTTGAGGAGAAATGTTGGAAGTGTCGGGAGTGAGGGGAGGGGTTGATGGAAAATAAAGAGAAATAAGGGATGTGAGAGATAATGAGGGGAGTGATGAGAAGGTAGGGAAGGGAAATTGGGAGTGGGGGTAATGAGGGGTGGCGGATGATGATATTGAACGACTTTATTAACGACTTAATAGGCTACGAAACCCTTTTTTTTAGGTGCCTGTCGTCTACCTTTACTAATTTTTTATTTTACTAAAAGCAGATTAATCAGACTGAAAGCCAGAATTTCAAAGATTCCAAGATTATATCTTGGTTTCCTTTCAAATCCAAATCGTACCCTCCAGCTGATCAAGGCCTCACCTCGAATTCAATTTCTCTTTCCTATTTATGCTAAGTAGAATAAAAGACTCCGAGAATATTCTATTTTTCTTGCGCTTATTTAAGAAGCGGATGAAAAAAATAACTATTGATGCAATTAATATTTTTTCTACAAGCTTCATTATTCTAATCGGGGAGATTTTATTTATACTTCAAAGAACCATAAACGCAGTTCAAATATAACCTATAGCATGAGCTAAAGGTCATCACTAAAATCAGGTCACAGTTAAATAATAAAACTGTGAAAAATGTACAACTTTACTATATTGAATTCTTGCTTTTATGAACCTTTTTATACGGTTCTTCGTTGTTTCACAAACTCATCTAGACCATAATTTAATTGAAAAATGAACAACAATCGTGTTTTCTCTCCTGTATCCTGTATTTGTATAAATTAGTATAAAACTTGGTAGAGATAAAAGACGATAAAAAATTGTTATCAAATAATTATTATGAAGATACTCGTAGTATCGCGCAATCAATGGAATCAATCAATTTTAGTCACCCAGGCAATAAGCAGAATAACAATAATAAACATGACTCTCTTCATATTTATATAATATAATTGCTTCTTCAATTGTTGTATCGATTATATAAAAGAAACTAAATTTCCTCAAATTTAATTAGTTTTGAGTAATTACTATATTTTCTTTCATATTTTCCTTTCATAATGCATTTTCGTTTCTGTTATGAGACCTGATGGCTTCCATGAAATAACCCTCTCTACGTGATAGGAATCGAATATGATGTCTGTATCTTCTTCATACTACAACTCCAGTAAAAATATTTTTTTAGGGTCGACTTTCACAAATTTCACACGTGACAATCAAATTGGGTCATGATGCCCACGCACATTTTTTTATTCGTGATTTGGAAAATATTCGCTTATCTGAAATAAAAAAAAAACATAGCACAAGAGTATAAAATTATAAGGTATTGACAATATATTGAATAACTCAAGAATTTAAGAATAATCAAGATTCGCGGTAGCGAATCGCCGCCAGGTACTAAAAACAGAGTTGAAAAAGATTCTAAATACCCATACGAGAAAAAAAAATCTACCATGAAGGACAAAATGCAAAAAAGAAAAAAATCGTTACCGGGAATTATTATCTGTAACATAAATGATTTTGAACACTGAAAGTTGAATATCTCAGTCAATTTATGAGATATCTTGATAAAACTTGGTGGTCATATAGAACCCATCAAAGGACAAAGATTCTGTTTAGATGATATTAATTGAAAATGTAAAGAATGCGTTATAATCTAATTTAAAAAAGAAAATCTTTACAAATGTCGTCTGCACGCTATAATTTTATTTCTATGATTATGAAACTCTGATAATCACATCTCATTTTATGATTTTACATATTAATTGGGACGAAATAAATTTGAAATTGCATCCGTTGAGAAAAGAAGAGTTGAAAACGTGATTTTTTGAATGGAGGCCAAGCTACAGCTTACACTTTTTCACCGAATAAACTCAAACTTCTTTTGAAAAGAAAGATATCATTATATTCTAAAAGCTGTTTCAATGAATTTGAAATACATTGATTTATAACGAAAATTTTTCATTTTCCAGTCATTTTCACTCATTTTTCAACGAATTCTAACATGCAGACACACCTGCAGCCAAAACCAATCGATCGGTTCCGATGAAACTTTCCTTATATATTGTAAATAAGGTGTACATATGCCGCTTTTTCAGGAGAAAGTGATTCATAAACATATCATGGAGTTAAATTTCAATTTATCAAAAAATTTGCTATTTTTAACATGTTACAGTATGTATGCCCCTTCTTCAGGAGAAAGTGATAAATCAACATACCATGAAGTTAGATTTGAATTTATCAAAAAAGGTACTATTTTTTACATGCAGACGCATCGACAGCTAAAATCAATCGATCGATTTCGATGAAACTTTGCTTAGGTATAGTAAATAAGTTGTACATATGCCCCTTTTTCAGGAGAAAGTGAAAAATCAACATACTATGAAGTTAGATTTGAATTTATCAAAAAATGTACTTTTTTTTTACATGCAAACGCATCGGCAGCCAAAATCAATCTATCGATTTCAATGAAACTTTGCTTAGATATAGTAAATAAGTTGTCCATATGCCACTTTTTCAGGAGAAAGTGAAAAATCAACATACTATAAAGTAAGGTTTCAATTTATCAAAAAATTTACTATTTTTTACATGCCGACCCATCGACAGCCAAAATCAATCCATCGATTTAGATGAAATTTTGCTTAAATATAGTAAATGAGGTGTACATATGCCGCTTTTCCAGGAGAAACTGATAAATCAACATACCATAAAGTTAGATTTGAATTATCAAAAAATTTTCTATTTTAAACATGCAGACGCATCGACAGCCAAAATAAAACGAACAATTAATTTTTTTAATACAAAACCATCGTTCACTCAATAATACACAGAAAACCATTGGTGTGAAATTTTTCGCATATCATTTTGAACAATGGAAATTCTAATTGGAACCTTATTTGTTTTCGTTTCTCAAAAACGCTGCAATTCAAAACAACACTGAATTCGGCATACTTTTGGGAATCGACGTTTTACAGTTTATACTGTTTATATAATATATCATCGTTGTTCAGAAAATATTATTGTTTGAAAATTGTATTTATTTATACTTGAACCAAAACTTTCATCTAATATCGATGTAAGACTCTTGGAAATCAATAAGTATATTGAAATTTTGAAATTTGTCATCTTCGCTTGCTTTAAAAACATATAATTAATAATTAATCTATCCAAATTCGGCCAAAATCTTAAACATCAATTTGAATTCATGAATCTTTAGTTAATTTTAAGTAATAAAAATACACAAATCTATCATCGAATAAGTTATACTGATTTTTCACCAGATTCTTGGAGAAAATTATTTACAATAATATTATTCTATAAGTTTTAATGATATTAATTGAAACTTGAAGAAATCTGTTGACCCCAAAATTTGAAGAAAATGCTCAAGAAGAAATCGACGGTTGATTACAATAAATGAAATGAGAAGGGAGTTTCAAATCTGATAAACATTTTCCATTCCAAATTCGAACCTTGAAAGTTGTAAGCTGAACATCTTCAAGTTGGAAAATACAAAATTGGACAAGCTCCATCGGAGGATTTAAAATTTAGAAATTTTGAATGGAAAGTCTTAATAATTAAAAATTAAAAATACAAGCCTTTCAAATTAAATAATTCTATATTTGAAGATGTTAGAATGAAATAATTTCAGTATTCAGTGTTCAAAAATGTAACTAGGTTCTATACGAATTTAAAATAAGATATGTTCCAATGTATTTGTCAGGATGGGAGAAAATCACTCTTAATAATGAAGATACAAATAATAATTGCAAATTAATTATTATAGCTATTACTAAACCAAAAAGTAACCAAAAGTAAATAACCAAAAGTAACCAAAAGTGACTAAAAGTGGCTCAAGTGACTGTGTGGCAGCCCTGAAATTATAGAATCTAAAATATAATTTTATCACACTTTTTGATTCTAACACTATTTAAGTATTTCTCTTCATTCGAAAATTTTAATTTGACTGAAAAGTTTCAATTATCTTAAGATAAGAATTCGAGACGAAACGATTATGGCTGACTACAACTAGGACAATCTACTTGCATTTAAGTTCCTTTTGCTTTCATAATTTCCTATTTGTATTCATGGACGCAAAAAAATTCAATTTTTACTTATTCACAACCGCGATCGTTGCACAGCTGCAGCAGGCGAACAACAACTTAAAAAATCCTTTTTCTCGAGCTGTAATAATGAGTTAAACCCTTGATCGGCGAGATGTCTCTTGAGTCTCTTTATGCAAAAAAAATTTAAAAAGGAAATTTCATTATTCGAAATTTAAATTGCTGGATAACTTTAAAAGGAGAAGTTAAACATAAATATGGAAATTTACAATCCAAAATTAATAATATTGCACAAATTTACGAAAAAATTGTTTCTACACTGTGCTTGAATAATTCCATGATTTTTTGTCCACTATATAATGTCGTGAAGCTTTCACACGAAGTTGAAAAAAAATATGATCTATCCATAATTGAAAGACAAGTTAGACTAACTTTCGACAATTATTTTTTCTGTATTATATCAGCAGTTCAAAAGATTTGAATGATTTCAAACGATTTTTGAAGATTTCACGGGATTTCTGAACATTTCAAAAGATTTCAAAAATTTGGCACAGAAAATTTTGTAAATAAATGAAATTCTGAATTTGAAGAGGAATTTTTCTAGATTCCCTCTTTCTGAATCAAAATTAAAATTGTTTTCTAGAATTCTCGTTCCATGTCGAAAATTTTCTGTTCCAAGTTAAGCAATAATCTTTTACAAAAATTCCCTGTCCTAAATTCTAAATTATAATTTTCGACGGAGATTTCCTGTCTAAAAGTGCAAATTATAATTCTGTACAGAAATTCCCTGTCTCAAAGTCTAAATTATGATTTTTCACGGGAATTCTAGGTTCCAAAGTCTAAATTATAATCCTTCACGAAAATCCCCTGTTCCAAGTCGCAATTACATTTATTTCCACGAATTTCCTGTTCCAAGTCAGGAATATATTTATTTACAACATTTTGTATTATAAATCTAAAGTGAACCTGAAACAAAAATTATAATTCTTTATGGATATTTCCAGTTCTATCTCAGAATTATAATTTTTTTCGAAAATGCCCTATCCCAAAATCAAAATTGTAGTTTTTTGTGGAAATTGTCTGTCTCAAAGTCAAAATTCTAATTTTTTTGTGGAAATTGCCTCTTCCAGGGCCAAAATCATAATTCTTCACGAAAAGTACCTGTCCTAAAGTAAACATTATAATTCTTAATGAAATTTCCTGTTCTAAAGTGAACCTAAAACGAAAAATATATTTTTCTTGAGGAAATATCCAGTTCTACCTCAAAATTATGATTCGTTTCAAAAATGTCCTATTCCCAAATCAAAATTATAATTCTTCACGGAAATTCCCTGTCCCAATCAAGAACTATTTTTCTTTACTGAAATTCTCTATCCCAAACACAAAATTATAATTCTTTACTGTAATCCCCTGCCCAACTCAGGATTATAATTCTTTCAGAAAATTCACTGTTTCAGCTCAGAATGAGTGTAATAAAATATATGAAACCACTTTTAATTTCCCGGTTTTTTTCACGGTGAACAAAATTTCCGATCATTTCCCGATTTTTGGTCAGGTAGACACCCTGATTAAGTACTTGTGATCGATGTGTGTAAATAAATTTTAAAAGCCTTGAAATCACTTTAGCAATGTATCACGAAACAAACTTAGCACTGAAATCATCAAATGCGATTTGTCACTCCGCGGAAACTTTGTCTCACTTGAAAAACGATCTCAACGCAACTTTTTCACACTTCTTTCTACCATTTTTCCACTATTTCCCTCAATTTCTCACTTCTTTTTTGTGCGTTTCCACCTCGAATTTTGGCGAAGATTTATTTGCAGGAAAACCAGTATCGAATACAATCACTATCGAGGTCAAACTGTAAATTCCTCTTCGATTTCACACTCTACTCGTATCGGTTTGCTACTCAGCTGCCAATTTGTAAATAGCATGAAAAAGATATGTAGTCAGCCGAGAATGTGTATAAATTATTCATATTTATTTTAATTATATTTATGGATCATTTATAAAACATTGAGTAATAATAATTTCGAAATTTATGGTTAAATGTGTAAAGTAATATTAGGGTGTTTGTCAAATCGAAGGTAAACTTGAGCGACTAAACTGTGAATCGCATAATTATTTATAATTTAGTGATGAGTAATAAACAATAATCGTATAACTCATAAAAAAATTATTTCACCTTGATTTTCCATTTTTAAAGCGTTTTTGAGTTTTTCTCCAAATGCGGCATTTTTTATTCTTTTTCAATGTGCTAGGAAGAAATCTTGATTTTTTCTCGTGAAAAACATCCCAAAACGAATATGAGATGGAAAGTATTGGTTGAGTAATATGAGGTCGTGCGAGCGCTTTTCCCCTCGCTAACTAGCCACAGCGCAACTAGGCGTGCTATAGTGTCTCAGTGGTTCTAATACTTGATAAAAATGATTTTTCTATTTACGTGTAACAAATATTTTATTGCATTCTTACTTTTATGTAGCTGCGAAACGGTTTAGATATTTTCTCAATCAAATTTTGAATACGGTTTCACTGTAAGAAAACGGTAGTTAATAATAAAATAAGCAACGATTGTAGTAGACAGTTCTTCTTGCCTTTCACATTTCGAGATGGTTTCTGAAGAGTCCCCTTGTCTCTCACGTTTTGGGGTGCTTTTTGGTGTAAGTTCCTTTGCCTCTCACGTTTTTGGGATTTTTTTGGTAATACTCTCTTCGCCTCTCACAATTTGGGGTGCTTTTCGATGTGAGTCTCCTTGCCTTTCACATTTCGGGGTGCTTTTTCTATGTGAGTCCCCTTGCGTCTCACAGTTTGAGGTGCTTTTTGGTGTGAGATCCCTGCCTCTTACGTTTTGGGGAGTTTTTTTGGTGTTAATCTCTTCGCCTCTCAAAATTTGGGGTGCTTTTTGATGCGCGTCTCCGTGCCTTTCACATTTCGGGGTACTCTTTCTATGTGAGTCCCCTTGCCTCTCACGTTTGAGGTGCTTTTTGGTGTGAGTCTACTTGCCTTTCACAGTGTTACTCAAAAAATGCTTATTCAATTTAACGTTTACTTTGCTCTTCTCTTCGCTATCTTTTTGCGATCTTTCTCTTCGGAAAAGTGTCATACTGTGGACATGACGAATACTTCTTGAAAATCAGAGTCGATTCTGGAGAGGGTACAGAAGAATGATATTTCTGTGTGCCCGGAACAGTTTTTGCAGAATCGAATCGAGTTTTAAGGTTTTCGGCAGTGGTGGCATGATTTTCTTTGGAGATGAAGAATATTACCGTTTAAGGCAAGTTTTTCTCAGCACATTGATATAGAGCATCAGCAGTCAAAATCTGATTCCGAGGCGACGCCTGGAGACTGGTACGTGCGGGGAGTCTTTTCAAATTGCCCCCAATTCCATCACATGATCCTTTTCCATGCGCAGTGGCGTGAAAGTGCCATTCCTCCTGTATACCGAAGTCTGCTTCATGATGCAGCAGATTCGCAAAATTGTACTTGATTTTAAAATGTTGTGCTGCACCATCGGTGAAGCAAATCATTTTTTTTTGTGTGAAATTTTCTTTCAGGTATTCGGTTATAACTTTCTGAAATTCGTAAATGGATATCGTGTCGAGATTTAGGTTGTCAAATAAAAGAGCTAGACTGCGATGTTTCAATTCATTGCCGTCTTTGTAATAGATGACAGTTGTAAAAATCGTATACTGATCATCGTTTCCATGAATTGATTGTACGACATTTTGCGTTACGAATGCATAGCTTACAGCGAAACCGCATAAAATGTAAAATTCTCCTTCTTGTAAGCTATTCTCCAGATGTTTGAAGGGAGAAGACTGCTGCTTAGCTATGAAAAAATAAGACTTTGATTTAAATAGACGCTCGACAAGTTCTTCTGAAAAATCTTCTGCTTCAGTGATCTCAGCACGTAATGTGCTCCTATCAGTTTGTTACCAACGCTGATATTCTATCCTATCAATAGAGTGATCTGCAAAAACCGATTTCAAAAAATCTTTGAGATCATCCGTACTGGGACATGATTTGCATTCATCAAGGTAGCATTCTGGACCAGGACTGCTGCATATGATTTTTTTTATAGCGTCATGATGTATTATAATAGGAGACTTAGTATCACTGGTGACTTCTTTCGTTTTTACGGCATCAAGCATTCAGCTCAAGCTCCAGCGAGTACGCATTGACGGGGTCTGAGTTGTGAGAATTTTGAAAAACTGATTTCAATTTGAAAATACTGATTTTTGAAATTGCTGTATAATTCCGAAAGATTGCACAGAATTAACTTGAGGCTAATATTTAAGGTACTAAATGTCCTCATGGCATCATGCAAGGCAAGCTTCGGTTCAATTCTGGCCAAGCGTTATTGAATGCGGCACATCCAGGAATTAATACTGGACTGCTGCAAACTGAGAAGAGTTCCCAATAGAACACTATAATATGTGCTTCGATTAAGACGTCGTCCTTACGAAAACTGAGACACGATATATAGCTTTCCATTTTTGATGCTAAAAAATTATTAATTTATGCATTCTATTCTTTTTTGAGAAAATAAAATTTTGATGAGACACTTTAGTTTCATTTTTGCAAAGGTTCACGAACTTGAATTGTAGATGATAACGCATGAATTGTACACATTCACGTTAAAGTATTAACAATTAAGGTTTTATGCAGGAGAGATCAAATTTTTAATGACTAGTGTGTGGCTTCACATTCCATTCCGTGTGTTCTGCATCTATTCCTAAAATTTTGTAATAAATACACGATTCTGGCACTGAATATCCAATTCTTCAATCTCATTTTCTCCGTGTAAGAGGGGCAGATCGGAAAATAAGAAATAATTATGCAATTTGTTGTCGAAATTTAGGAACTGAATTTCAGATTGCAAGTTCGGCGGAAAAAGCGTGTACATTTGAGTGATCAAAAAATGATAAAATAATTAAAAATTAAATAAATCATAAATAAATTATAAACTTGAGAAAATGGAAAATTACGTAAATACCTGCCTCATTATACAATAGACAAGACTCTGTCCAAAACATAGACTTCATAATAAACGTAAATTTCTTCAAATCTCCAGACGTTTCTGGCATTTTTGTAAAGGTTAGAAAGTAATGTATAAACGAATATTTGAACAAACTATCGATCGATGCACACGCGCATGAATGTGTATATACGCTGTCAGATCCTAGTTGAAAGTTCCTGTACAGGCAATCCTGAAGATTCCAGTGAAAAAATTTGGCGAAGGAAACTGTAAATAATTCTGTGAAGGAACCTTCATGCAAAGTAATAATTGGAAGATCCTGTACACGTTCCTTCACGAAGTGAATTCAAGCGCAGGTTTATGTACAGGAACTTGTTCAGGATCCTGTACATGAACCTGCATGGGAACTAATCCACTAGGGTGCGCTGGTGACTTGGCTCTCTCGCTAGTGACTTGGATCTTTGAGGGAATAAAAGGAAGGGAACTTTATAGCTGTAAGCGACATAAGTTTTCGTGGTGACTCTTTTTGAAAGACCCTATGGGCGTTTCTGTAAAGGAACGCGTGCCTCAATTTACTTCGCAAAGAAACCTAAATAAAAAACTGTTTGCAGATTCAGTAAAGAGATAACTAAGTTGTTTCGATATAGAATCAGATCAAACAAGAAAACCCTAAGGTGTTCCTTTTAGAATAGGACGGTTAGTTACTTACAGGCGCATAAATAAACCTGGAAGCGCGACAGCGGAGACCGACGCAAAGGTTCTGCCCCAAGCTCCTGATCCCCATAAGGTGGTCAGCCGCTTCACTTTTAATGGATGAACATCGCAGCCTTCAAACAGTCCGTGACTCAATTTACTTCGCAAACAAACCTGTACAGGATCTTTCCAAAGGTTCTTTTGCCAGTCCAGGTTCCGTTGCAGGATCAGGTACAGTTTCCTTCGACAAATTGCACTGCAGCAATCTGCAGGATTACCTGTGCAGGCTCCTGTACGCGAAACTACACGGGAAGATGTGCAGGATTGATCGATGCACACGCGCATAAATGTATATACACGTTGTTGGATCCCATTTGCAAATTCCTGTGCAGTAAACTCGGAGGATCCTGCACATGTTCCTGTACAGGTTCGCGCACACGAACCTGTACAAGTAATCCTGAAGATTCATGTGCACAAATTAGACGAAGGAAATTGTACATGATCCTGTAAAGTGTAAAGGAACCTGTATGCAAAATAACCATTGAAAGATCCTGTACACGTTCCTTCACGAAGTGAATTCAAGCGCAGGTTCATGTACAGGAACTTGTTCAGGATCCTGTACATGTACCTGCATGAGAGCTAATCCACCAGGGTGCGCTGGTGACTTGACTCTCTCGCTAGTGAGTTGGATCTTTAAGGAAATGAAAGGGAGACAAATTTATAGCTGTAAGCGACATAAGTTTTTGTGGTGACTCTTTGTTAAGGACCCTATGGGCATTTTTGTAAAGAAACGCGTGCCTCAATTTACTTCGCAAATTAACCTGTACAGGATCTTTCCAAAGGTTCCTTTTTCAGCACAGGTTCTGTTACAGAATCATGTACAGTTTCCTTCGACAATTCACTACACAGGATTCTTTAGGATTACCTGTGCAGGCTCATGTGCGCGAAACTCTACGGGAACGTGTAGGATCGATCGAT
>JAUMHM010000078.1:42781980-42793034 GCA_032362435.1 Melikaiella ostensackeni | reverse complement strand
CTCTGTAAAAGACCTTTGAATTCTGTAGAATTATCTTGAATTCTGTAGAATTCTCTAAAGTTCGACAGAAGTGCTTGAATTCAGTGAAAGTCTCCTGAATTCTAAAGAATTCTCTTAAATTCAAAAGAATTTTCTTGAAATTCTGATAAATTCAAAAAAATTGTACTAAATTCAATAGAATTCTGTACTATTGAATAAAATTTTTCTGATTTCAAGAAAATTCTACTATTTAAAAGATTTCTACTATCCCAGAGAATTCTACTGATCTTGAGATAATTCTGATGAACGTGAGAGAATTCTAATAAATTGAAGATAATTCTGCCGAACTTAAGAGAATGCTGCTGAATTCAAGAGAATTTCGCTGATATCAAAAAATTCTGCTGAATTCAGGAGAATTCTTCGGAATTCAAGAGAATCCTTCAGACTTAAAGAGAATTCTTCAGAGTTCAGGAGACTTCTACTGAATTCAATAGAATTCTGCCGAACTTAAGAAAATTCTACTGAACTGAAGAGACTTCTACAGAATTCAAGATAATGCTACATAATTCAAGAGTCTTTTACAAAATTGCAGATAATTCTACAGAACTCAAGAGACTTTTTCTCAAATCAAGACAGTTTTACTCAATTCAAGAGAATTCTACAGAATTCAAAGACAATTCTACAGATTTCAAGAGAATTCTGCTGAACTCAAAATTATTCTACTGCATTTAAGAAAATTTCACAGATTTTACGAGAACTCTGCCGAACTCAAGAAAAATCTACTCAATTCAAGAGAATTTTGTTGAATTAAAAAGAATTATACAGAAATAGAGAGAATTCTACATATTTTAAGAGAATTCTACCGAAGTTACAAGATATTTATACGACATTCTAGAGAATTTTGCCGATTTCAAGAAAATTTTACTGAATTGAAGAGAATTCTTCCGAACTTAAAAAAAAATGCTAATGAATTCAAGACAATTCTACATAATTGAAGATAATTCTATTCAATTCAAAAAAATTTTGCTGATTTAAAGAAAATTCCTCTAAACTGAAGAGAATGTTACATAATTTAAGAGGATTCTACTTAATTTAAGAGAATTAAAGACAATTCAAGAGAATTTTATACAATTCAAGAGAATTCTACTGAATTCAAGAGAATGATACAAAATTCAAGAGAATTCCACAGAATTTAAAAGAGTTCCGATTAAATGAAGAGAATTTTGCTGATTTTAAGAAAATTCTCTGAATTCAATAAAATTCTTCAGAAATCAGGAGAATTCTACTGAATTCAAGAGAATTCTAGAAAATTCAAGAGAAGTCTACTGAACTCATGAAAATATTGACTCATCTGATTGATTGTGTGGAAAAGATATTTTTAAAAATTTTTATGTGTCTTTGAAGTGTGAAGTTGCATCAGAGAGTCACAAACTACTGGAAAAGTGAACGGAGGGGAAATTATACGAACTGAACTTTATGCACACACGCTTGTCGATGGCACATGGACTGTCGACCGTCTAAACTCGTGCTTCTAATTGGCTTATCTTTAATTGTTCATTAGTTGGTAATAATTAAATTTAGCAAAAAAATGTTATAAATATTTTCGACGCCACTTCTTGTTAAGAATTCAAAAATACAAAAATGTTCTTAGAATACTGTGACACCCTGTAGATTCTGCACTGGGTTCACATTATGAACTCGGCAACGTGTCGGTCATATTAGGTTACTGTGATTTGACAGTCTTTATAGGTGCTTGGTGAATTTCATCCCTCAAAAGTTCTTTCCCAGCGTCTTGTGGGGTTGTTTTCTTAGAACTAAATCATTTTTTAAGCTTGTTTTTAAGCAAATGTCATGTTTGGGGTCAGGGAATACTTATTTTTCAATTTAATTGGTATTGATATGCCAGAAAAATATTGAGGCAAAATATAAATTTTCGGGTAACAGAAATTTAGTTTGGGATTGATCTACAAGGTTGTTTGATAAGTAAGGTAAATTTCCCACTGGATGTCACTAAAATAAACTTTGTAGTATATGGTAAAAAAACACTCTTCAAACTAACCTCTACCAAACTTCAGACAAAACCGCTGCTACGTTTGCACACAGGAGTGAAGCTAGCATAGGAACTTCCGGTAACAAATCTGACTTCCAGCCCTGTTCGATCTGGAGTCTTTTCTAGTGACTTTAAAAATATTCAGTTTGCGAAAATGTAGTGAATTTTAAATCGTTAGTGTGGTAGCACTGATATTATGGCTGAAGCGAAGCTGGCAAAGCCATATTAGCCATGTGTCAACAAATTTTAATAAAAAATAGAATAATAATATAACAAGGTAAGCGCAAATTGTTATTTATATGGATAAATAAATTGAAAAATTCTGTCTCTAAATGCATTAAAAGTAGGGCAATTTTTCTTGCAGTAAATGTTTGTGAAAAGTTGCTTATGATGAACCACGAGTGAAACCTAACCTCAATGTGTTCATTGCATTGGGGACCTAGTTTTTGTAAATTAAAAGTTATTGCACAAATTAATTAAGATTTTACTGATATGCTTACTGTTTTAATGTAGATAATTTATGAGATTTTAATGTTGATAATTCTTAACATTTTTTAACCACACTGGGTTGAAAATTCTATTGGATTTATGCTCTGTTTCGATTTCACTTATTCTTGACAAATGTTTCAAGCTCTAAAGAGCTTATTATCACGTTCGTTCAAAACGATACTTTACTTATTCTTAATAAAATAAATGTTTCATGCTCCAAAGAGCTTATTATCACGTTCATTCAAAGCAATATTACTTCTAAGTACTTTCAAAAAATTGGTTCAGCAGAACCATATGTTCGCGTAATAAGTTTATTAATGTTCCGTTTCGTAATTTAAAACAATTTTTCTTTACGATGCGTTAGATAGTTGTGTATATTTGAAACAAACATTTGTAAAAGATTTCTGTGATTTATGTCGAATAAAAACCCATGCTCACATGGAGAAAAATGTCTAGTTGGGATAACAAGGATCCTGGTTAGCCCTGCTAGATAATCTAGTAAAATATGAACCAACACGCTGTCTAGTTAAACGCGCCAGATAGTCTAGTTAAACTCTGTCTAGTTAGAATTACAAGACAGGTGGTATACGTTACCAGACATCTAGTACGGCCAACATTTCCGTAAAGAATTATGATTTAGACTTTAGATCAGGGAATTTCCATAAAGAATTATAATTTTCACTTTGTGACAGTCGATTTCCGCAAGAAACTTTCGTTAAGAATCATAATTTTCAATTTAGGACAGGGAGTTTCCGTGATTTATGAATTATAAATTTTACTCTGGAACAGGGAATTTTCGTAAAGAATTATAATTTAGATTTTCAGACAGGAAATTTCCGTAAAGAAAAATAATTTTAAGTTTGGAGCGGGCAATTTAGCAAAGAATTAGAATTTTTGTTTTACGTTTACTTTAGAACAGGAAATTTCGTTAAGAATTATAATTTTTACTTTAAGGCCGGGAGTTTCCGGAATTTCCGAATTATAATTTTCACTTTGGAACAGGGAATTTTCGAAAAGAATGATAATACACTTTGAAAGAGGGCATTTCGCAAAGAACTAGAATTTTTGTCTCAGGTTTACTTTAGAAGAGGAAATTTCGTTAAGAATTATAATTTTTACTTTAGGGCAGGGATAGTTTCCGGAATTCCTGTATTATAATAGAAAATGTTGTGAATAAATATAATTCTGACTCGGAATGGGGAATTTTTTGAAATAATTGTAATTGTAATTTGGAACAGGGAATTTCCGTAAAGAATTATGATTTAGACTTTGGATCAGGGAATTTCGATAAAGAATTATAATTTTAACTTTGTGACAGTCAATTTCCACAAGAAACTTTCGTTAAGAATTATAATTTTCACTCTGGAACAGGGAATTTTCGTAAAAAATTATAATTTAGACTTTCAGGCAGGGAATTTCCGTAAAGAAAAATAATTTTCAGTTTGGAGCGGGCAATTTAGCAAAGAATTAGAATTTTTGTTTTACGTTTACTTTAGAACAGGAAATTTCCTTAAGAATTTTAATTTTCACTTTAGAGCCGGGAGTTTCCGAATTATAATACAAAATGTTGTAAATAAGTATAATTCTGTTCTGATCCGTAAAGGATTTTAATTTAGACTTTCAGACAGGGAATTTTCGTGAAGAATGATAATTTTCAGTTTGGAACAGAGATTTTAGCAAAGAATAAGAATTTTCGTTTCAGGTTTTGCTTTAGAACAGGAAATTTCGTTAAGACTAACAATTTTTACTTGAGGGCCGAGAGTTTCCGGCATTTTCGCATTATAATGCAAAATATTGTAAATTAATATAATTCTTACTTGGAACAGGGAATTCTGGTAAAAATTATAATTTTCACTTTGAAAGGGGGAATTTCGCAAAGAATTAGAATTTTTGTCTTAGGTTTACGTTAGAAGAGGAAATTTCGTTAAGAATTATAATTTCTACTTTAGGGCCAGGAGTTTCCGGAATTCACGAAATATAATACAAATTATTTTAAATAAGTATAATTTTGACTTGAAACAGGGAATTTCGCAAAGAAATAGAATTTTTGTTTTAGGTTCACTTTAGAACAGAAAATTTCGTCAAGAATTATAATTTATACTTTAAGGCGGGTAGTTTGCGAAATTCCTGAATTATAATAGAAAATTTTATAAATAAATATAATTCTGACTTGAAACAGGGAATTGTTTGAAATCAATGTAATTGTGACTTGGTACCTGGAATTTCCGTGAAGAATTATAATTTGGACTTTGGATCAGGGAATTTCCACAAAGAATTATAATTTTCCCTTTGAGACAGGAAATTTCCGCAAAGAATTGGAAATTTGACTTTAGGATAGAGAATCTTCTAAAAGAATTTTAATTTTTGTTTTAGATTCACTTCAGAACAGGAGATTTCTTTAAGAATTATAATTTTTATTTTAAGGCAGGGAGTTTTCGGAAATTCTGAATTATTATAAAAAATGTTGCAATTAATGAAATTCTGAGGAACAGTAAATTTCCGTAAAGAATTATAATTTTCACTTTCGAACAGGGGATTTTAGTGAATAATTATAATTTAGACACAGAGGGAAAATTAGTTTTTTTGGTAGTCTATTTTGTCAATTAAGTAAGCCTCTTGTTATTGTTGGTGCATTTTTATTACTAACAGGCCCATTGTTTAAACTAAATAACCTTTCAGTACTGAAATGCCATTTTGTAAATTTGAAGGTTTAATTATTCAAATGTACTTCAGAGTAAATAATTTAGTTCAGAAAATCTGCTTCTGATTCTAATTTTGTTAATGACACTATGTATTAATTTTTTTTTTTGATTCTGCAGACAAGAAAAACCTTGTTTTTGGATTATCGTCTCAATCTTTGTCCATATATTCCGATGGGAATCATTTAAGTAAAAAATAGCGTATCGATGTCTACCATTTTAGAGGGCATCCCCATTAATCTGCGTTGATGGTGTCCAACCCATTCGTCCTCCTGCGACCGAATTCCTTCGGCGGCGGCACAAAGGACGAATTATGGTAGCAACAGATTCACGAATCACGCGACTGGAAACGAAAAAATTCCCAGAAAAAGCGGGACCGTGACAGTAATAAAAAAATTTACCGAGCTGCGGTCCCTAATCGGAACCTGATTAAAAAAGAAATTTAAATTCGAAGGTCATTCCTGTCTAATGTTAAATATTTTCTCATGTTAATTTCTCTCTCAGCTCCTTGGACCTCCTCATCAACGAATACTGTATTTTTAATCAATGAAGCAATTTGCTCAACTCTTGAATTCTTTTGAAACCTTTTAAAACTTGCGAAATTTCTTAAAATGACTTGAAATCTTATGAAAGCTCATGAAATCATATTAATTTCTCTGAAACCCCATAAATCCCTTAAAATAATTTTTAATACTTTGAAAGACTTCAACATTTTTTACAATCTGTCATAATCAATTGAAAAATCTTGAAAACCCGTGAAATCCCATACATTTTTTAAAAATCATTTGGAATGCCTCATAATTTTTTAAACCAGTTGGAATTACTTGAAATCTTTCGGATCCCATTAAAATATTTTGAAATATTTTGCATTTCCCAGAAATTCTCTGAAAATCCTATCGTTGCCATACAGTCACTTTTTGTCACTTTTTTCAAATCACTTTTTAGTCACTTTTTTAAGATAAAGTTATGGCTCGCAGTGAACTGAATGGATTTTTTGGATTATTTTTTTTAATTCACCCTGAAGACTTTTAAATTCACTTTGAATTCTTATGGATTTCATTAGATTCTTATTCACTAATTCTATTCACTCCGATTTATCTGAATTAAATGGAATATTTTTGGATTTTAAACATTTTGTTCCATCATTTTGTAATTTTTTATTCATTTTCTTCAATTCTTGGAGTTCATTTGGAATTTACCCTGGATTCTTATTAATTTAGCCTGATTTCATAAAATTCTTTGGAATCCTCTTGAATTTTTATGAATTCTCCTTGAATTCTTTTGAATTCTTCTAAATTCACTCGGTTCTACTCCATTCAATGGATTTTTTATTTTCTCTGTCCTTTTTTTTAATTCACTCTGAAGTCATTTAAGCTCACCTTGAGTTCCTTGGCATTTGATCAAATTTGCTTGAATTCCCTCAATTTTTTCTGAATTCACTCCAAATTAAATAATTTCAATAAATTTTCAACATCTTTTTCAATTGTGTTTTCAATCTCATTTTTAAAAAATCATCTCGAATTTAACTGAATTTCATCGAACTCCTCTCATTTGCCTTGAATTCCTCTAAATTTGTTCGAATTTGATTTAATTCACTGCTTTTAAAAATATTTTTTGATTTTTTTTCAATTCACTTAAATCCTGTTGAATTTTCCCTCAATTTTTTTCACATCCGCTTTACTTAATTCGACGGAAATTTTTTGATTTCTGAAATTTTGTTCACATCACTCAAATTCTTACGAAATTCATCAACAAATTTGATAAATTTCATCGAATTCTTTCGAATTCTATTCAATCCAAAAGAACAAGAGTCACATTACTCATACACATTAGTCAATTTTAGCCACTTTTTGTTTTAGAAATTAGTCACTTTTTGGGTTAGAAATTAGTCACTTCTGGTCATTTTTCCGGTTTAAATAGGTCACTTTTTCCGTTTACTTTTTTTCAAGTAAATTAGGCTGTGGCAGCCTTGGAAATCCCTAAAATGATTAGAAATCACTGGAAATCCTATGTAGCTCCTAAAAATCTTTAGAGAAAACTTCAAATCTTGTGAAATCCCTTGAAATATTTTGAAATACTTCGACAATCCTTAAAATCATTTTAAATACGTTGAGGCCTCTAGAAATCTCTTGCAATCCTTTGAAATCTTTTCAGACTACTTGAAGCCTTAAGAAGTTTTGTAATATCCCGTGAAATATTTTGAAACTGATTGAAAGCTTTCACAAAATCGTTGAAATCTCTCTAAATTTCTTGAAGTCTTTTAAAATTAGTTAAAATCCAGAAAAATCCTGTGAAATCTTTGCATAGGCTATAAAATCTCAAAAGATTATTAAAATTCCCTTGAAATATTCTTGAATCATATAAAATTCTTAGAAAAACTGTGAAAACTCTTGAAATGTTTTAAAGTTACTTGCGATCCTTTTGGAATAGCTGTGAAACTTTTTGAAATTTCTGAAAATTCTTTGAAATCCATTGAAACATCTAAAAGTTTTGTGATATGGCCTGAAATATTTTAAAACCCACTGAAAACGCTTTATATCTCTTTCTTTCAAATCTTTTATCTTTTTCTTACTTTTTAAGTCTTTTTAAATCGATTAAAATTCATATATATTCTATGAAAGTCTTTAAAATATTTTAGAACTCTTTACAGTCTCTAGAAATTATCTGCCATTCTGGAAAATCTTGTTAAATCCCTTGAAATTCCATAAAATTATTTTATAATTTTTTAACTTGGTCTAAAATCCCTTGAAATACTTTGGGATTCGTCGAAATCTGCTGGAATCACTTGAAATTATTTAAAATCCTTTAAAATATTGCATAATATTTGAAATTTTGTGTAATTTTTAGAAATGTTCGAAATCCTATTATCTGATGTACACTCAAAATTTCAATGATCAACCCCTCGACATTAAAGAATTAACGGAAAGAATTTCTTTTATATAATGAAATAAAGTATTATTCTGTTATCAAAGTATATAATTTAAGATTTATATATTTGCAAAAACCATCAAATATTTCGCCATCATAATGATTACAAATTAAATTAACAGATTAAAACAAACTGAAAGTTAGCAGAGGATTTCATTTTTAAATTTCACATGTAATAAAACGAACAATTTGAAGTCATTCAAAAGCCCGTCAGGTTTTTAACAAAAATGAGTGCGAGATTTTCGAGAAATTTTTACACTACTTTTTTTTAAGAAAGGCATATTGATGATTCTGAATGGTTTTTGTATTTTTTACAATAGTATAATATTCTCCGCATGCTCTACTTGAAAAGTACAAATTTATTATTTTTATTCACGGAAAGAGGTTTTGAATGCAAATAAGGGTTGTCCCCTCATTTATAAAAAAAAAAAAGATAAAAAATAATTTCTCCAACTTTTCAATTTCTATTTGGGGGACAGTCACATGGTAGGTCATTGTTTTTATGCATTTTAAATTACCGTCTAACAAAAAAATGAATTAAAAAAACCTAAAAAACGTATGTATGTGGGTAGAATAGTATGGAGACCTGAAATAAGAAATGCTTATGTAAATTCTGAAATTTCAATAAAAATATGTAACTAAGTAAAATATTAAACAAAATTGACTTCGAACAAATTATAAATCTGAATAAAAAAATTAATTTGTTTAAATATGACACATGTCAAAAATTGTGTCAAGGCTGCGACTGATTTTGCTTTGTAGCAATGTAGCACTATAGCTAGAGTTTTGAGTCGGGTATATTACCCTGGTAACATACGGTAATATTAGTAAGATGCAGGGTAACTTACCCGACGTTTCTTTTTGGTGAAAATTTATGAAAATTTACTTTTTCTTCTTCTAACCAATCACAGGTATCAATAAACAATAAATTCGTAATTTAATTAGATGATTATTTTTATTTTGAAAGAAAGGGGTCATCCACAAATTACGTGAGGTGTTCAAAATACAACTGCTTAGTTGAAAGTGGAACTACTTTGATAAAAATTCCTTTTTTTTATTGATTCATCAATTAAGTTGAAAATTCATCTTTTTGGTGTAAAATTCGTGCACATTGTTGAAAATTCGATTTTTTTCAACTGAAAATGGAACTATTCCATTTTTGGTTGAAAATTAATCCTTTTGGTCGAAAATTCATATGTTCGGTAGAAAAATAATCTTTTTGGTCGAATATTCAACTGTTTGGTTGAAAATTAATCTCTTTTAATTAAGAATTCAACTGTTTTGTAAAAAATTCGTATTTTTTTGGTTGAATTCAACTGTTTTAGATTCGAAACTAAAAGTTTTTGGCTGAAATATTGACTATATTACATTTTTCGTTGAAAATTTATCTTCTTTGGTTGAAAATTCAACTGCTTGGTTCAAAGTGGAACTAATTTGATAAAAAATTATTTTTTTGTTAGGATATTTATCATTTAAGTTGATAATTTATGCTTTTGGTTGGGAATTCGTTCATTATGCTAAAAATTCGTTTTTTTTTGTTTAAATTAATTTTTTTTCAACTGAAAATTTAACTATTCCATTTTTGATTGAAAATTAATCTTTTTGGTCCAAAATGCATCTGTTTTGTAGAAAAATAATCTTTTTGGTAAAAATTGCAACTGCTTGGTTGAAAATTAATCTCTTTTAGTTAAGAATTCAACTGTTTTGTAAAAAATTCGTATTTTTTGGTTGAATTCAACTGTTTTGGATTTGAAACTAAAATATTTTTTGGATGAAATATTGACTATTACATTTTTTGTTGAAAATTCATCTTCTTTGGTTGAAAATTCAACTGCTTGGTTGAAAGTGGAACTAATTTGATGAAAAATCTTTTTTTTGCTTGGAGAATTATTATTCAAGTTGATAATTTATCTTTTTGGTTGAAAATTCGTTCACTATGCTAAAAATTCGTATTTTTCCTAAATTAATTGTTTTCAACTAAAAATTCAACTATTCCATTTTTGGTTGAAAATCAATCTTTTTGCTGAAAAATGCAACTGGCTGGTTGCAAATTAATTAGCTTTAGTTTAGGATTCAACTATTTTTTTTAATTCGTCTTTTTGGTATAGAATATTAATCCTTTTCATCTGTTTGGTAGAAAAATAATCTTCTTGGTCAAAAATGCAACTGTTTGATTGAAAATTAATCTGTTTCAGTTAGGGATTCAACTGTTTTGTAGAAAATTCGTATATCTTCTCTGAATTCAACGGTTATAGATTAAAATTAAAATCTTTTTTGCCTGAAATATTGACTATTACATTCTTTCGTTGAGAATTCATTTTTTTTGCTTGAAAATTCAACTGCTTGGTTGAAAATAGAACTAATATGTTAAATAATCATTTTTCTGCTTGAAGATTTACCAGTTAAGTTGATAATTTATCTTTCTGGTTGAAAATTTGCTCATTATGCTAAAGTCCTGCTTTTTTGGTTTAAATTAATTTTTTCAACTGAAAAATCAACTATTCCATTTTGAGTTGAAAATTTATCTTTTTGGTGAAAAATGCAACTATTTGGTTAAAAATTAATTGGTTTTAGTTTAGGAGTCAACTATTTTTTGAAAATTCGTTTTTTTATAGAAAATTAATCTTCTTGGTTTAAAATTCAACCATTAGGTTGAAAGTTTATGTATTTTGCGGAAGATTCGTTTTTTTGGTCGAAAATCAATTTTTTCGGTTAAAAATGCAACTGTTTGGCTGAAAATTATTTGGTTTCACTTGGGGATCCAACTATTTTGTTGAAATTTCGTCTTTTCTTGTTGGATTCGACTTTTTATGATTTAAAATTAAAATCTTCATTAATATGTAGAGGTGGGATTATATTGACCCTCAATCGTAAAATTATTTTGGAATTTTTGGTGATCGAATTGGCTT
>JAUMHM010000078.1:42749833-42772244 GCA_032362435.1 Melikaiella ostensackeni | reverse complement strand
CAACAGGGGAAAAAGGAAGAATTCTTGAAAAAAGGGGTGAAGAGGGGATTAGGGAAAGAGTGTGAAGTCTGAAAAATGAACTGTTGCAGGGTAATCCTTCGCAAAATTCGCAAATTTTGTTAGAATTCATCATCAGGAAACGTACTAAACATTATCTAAATTCGTAACGTTATGTCCACTAATCCCCCCCCAGTTACCAACCGTAGATTTTGGCGTGACCCCCTCCCCCTTCAAATTGGTAACATAGTTTATGGACGGCCCCTTAAGGGAGAAGCTGGGAGGTGGAAAGCTTCTTGCGCAGAAGAACCATCTGCTCCTGACAGTCACGTAATGACCCATAAGGACACCGATATTTCTTCAGCGTGTTAATTGACCTGCTTAGTCCCTAAAAAAAACGGCTTGAGCTGACCGTAGCTCTATGCAAATTTTCAAATAGTATCTCCAATGGCTGCAAATTTCTATCTTTCAACGAGTTCAACCCAGCTAGAAAACCGGCTGTTAAAATTTTAAACTACTCGTTAAAACAAGGTCTGTATGCATATTGCATTCAATTTTAGTGTGAGAATTTTCTTACCTTCATTTTTCGTTATGTACTATGTTGTACTATTTATGTACTGTGTATACTATAAGCTATTGTAAAATATCTTTTTTGTTGTACATTTGTTGTACATTTGCCTCTCGGAAAGTATCAAAAGTGCTACAGTCATTAATTTTTTCATTCAAAAGCGCCAAACGAAAGTTATCAAAAGCGCCAAACAGAACCTATTAAAAGCGCCAATGTCAAAAGTTTGTTATGGTCCAAAATAAACAATATAGATAGTATATTATTTATCATGCTTTTATTGCGGGTCACTTGTCATTCATTTTATACTGGAACAAGCAATTTCGTTTACAAATTGCGCCGAGATACTCCAACATTGTCAAATGATTTTTTTTCGAACTCAGCACAGCGTTCGTATAAATATGAATTACGATTCTCAACATGTTTTTTTTTTTTAACTTCGAAGAGTCAGCGAATTTTATATAGGTTGTACTCTGAATCTTTTTTAAAACATCGATACGCAAATGGGCATTTGAGTTCCGGGAAGACAAATTATCTTTCAGATGTCGATGAAAAGATTCGGCATCATTTGTTGTTCGAGGATTTTGGGATGGAGTTTCTGTCCACATATGGGGCGGATATAAGCATCCTTCATCAATATAATTCGTAAGAACGTAATCATTAAATTTTGTCAATGCCTCGTTTTTGGGGACAATAGATATCAATTAAAAAAATATCTCTTTCACTTCTATTGGTTGTAAATACAGCGAACCAGAAAAAAGTTTCAGCCACTCCTCCACGGTTGTCTCTCGGTACAGAGGAGAGAATCCCAGTTGCATGATTTTGTGATACCAACTCTGGCCAAGGTGAAATCGGCATCCTTCTAAACGAGTAAAGGTTCCAAAAAAATTATGAGCGGCTTCATGTGCCGCTATCTCGAAATCTACTAATAAACGTCCTTTTTTTCGTTACTTTTTTTCCAAACATTGAAAAAACATTTGTATTACCTGCTGAATTGTTTGATGTGGTTCCACATTTACATATAAATTTCTTTGGTCTTCTCCCGCAAAAAGCAAAATACGAACTGATTGTAAACACCATTATCGTAAGAATGGACAATGTACAATTGAGTAAAGAAACATGGACTTGTGTAGAAAGTTCCGTCAATTAAAATCACTTTGCCGCGTTCTACCAACACTTTCAAATTTGACGTACATGTCACAATCACGATTTCGTCATAAGCGTGACAAAATAATTCCGAACGATTGGTCAAAATTTGCATTTCATGGAGCTGTGAAAATACTTCTTGGCGCGATTTTGGAATTATCAGTAAAATTTCCTTTCGGGCTCTGTACATAGATAGGCAAATATTGTTCACATCGTTGTAGACCATATTGCTGTTAGGAGTCCGAGCTACCTTGGCACAAATTATTTTCCGTAGCCGTGACGAAATATCGTCCTCCGCTCTTTCGAGTTTATTTACAAACTCGAAAACTAATTTCTCTCATGAGTTGATACCCAGTAAACACGTAATCTTTTAGTGGCGCTTTTGAAAGGTTTTGTTTGGCGCTTCTGATATGTCGCATAAATGACCATTTGGCGCTTTTAATATGTTACCTTGTCTCTAATAAGCCGAAAAAGCGGGTAGTCTCGAAGTCTATTTTTGATTTGTAAAATTTATAGGTATTCTTTTTTTAGTACACAAAAAAATTTTCATAAGAAAGTAGATTTGATTTCGAATTTTGAAAGATATACATTAAGCAAGGATTTGTTCCAATCTGCAGGGTTGCCTGTGAATACATTAAAATTTCTTTTAATTGAGGTATTAATGATTAACTCAATTTACGTAAAGATATATATGCTCATTTAAATATAGTATACAAATTGGAGTGAGCTAGCAATTTTTAGAAATGTGTTATTGTTTTGGACTATTACGTTTTTCATTTTTAAAAATAGAATAATCTGAATAGATTGGTTCTAAATCAACCCATAAAATTTGATCTTCGTACTATGATCTATTTCCTTCATTTCCTATGTTTTGAATACATAAATCTTATAATAATTCTTCATTTTTACAACAAATTGAAATGTTAACCTAGTACTTATCAAAAAATAAGGTTGCCGAAAGGCTTTACGTACATTCAGGTAAAAGAAATGATACCCTCGTTGACTATAAAAAATGGTATTCGGAGGAAGATGCCATATACACAATATGTGCATTCTGTTATTATGTACCATTGAGTACTTCATATTTTTCTTTAATCTTATGATTTTCACAGACGTTTTTGGTTTTAAAATATATTTAATATATTTTTCAGTCTAATGCATTTGTTGTTTTTTTAAAAATATAATACTAATACTATTAAAACGCTTTTGAGATCGTAAATTTTGTGAGAATTTTGAGATTGTACATTTTCAAATTGAAACGTTCAACATGAAAAAATTAGCTATTGGAAATCTACAATAATGGACATTTTTCATTTGAAGAAACTTTCAACATTTTTAGCTTGAAACATTCATATTTGAATAAATTAAGCCCTTGAGGTGTTCAAGTGTGTACAATTTGAATTTTAAAGACGGACAGAATTGAATAATTCAACGTCAATCATCAAAACTTAAACAGTTACTAATTTAGATGATTTAAAATTTTTTAATTTATGAAATCCAAATGAAGTCTTTTTCATTGTGAAATTAAAAGTTAAAGGGTTGAAATAATTGTCGTGAATATCATTAAATGATTTAATAAAAAATGTTAGCTTTTCTAATGCTTTTATGGGTGATTGCCCAAATTTGACCACTTTGAGTCCCAGTCATTTTATACTCTTCTTTGAAACATATACATTTTTTCTAAAATTATCTCAGTAAAGTGCTTATATCAGAAAAAAATGTAGTCAAACGTCCAAATTTTAGGTGACTTCATTCAGAAATTATAAATAAAAAAGTACGCAAGTTGTCTTGTCACGCACCTGTCCCAAACTACATATTTAAAATGAAAAATTGCTAAATAATATTGACACCATTTTTTGAATATTTGAGATTCACAGATATCTCTCATATTGATTTAAAAAACATAAAAATCAAGAATAGAGTTCAATATTTTAGAGTTGAGGATTTTAAAAATCTGTAGATACTTGAAAGTCTGTTCCACAAGTTTTTTGTCCGGTCACGCAACATTGCTATTTTAGGATGAAACTCGAAAATAATTATTCAAACTATCCATAATAATGGCTAAAAATGGTTAATTTTATACTTACGGAGATTTTGATATAGTTCAAAATTGATTTATCAACGTTGATTCCAAATAACAATAAATAATGGCCACTATTTTTGCTTAATATTCTTTATAAAATGTCTGGTAACGCTCTACATTAATTTACTACAATATAAAATAAGAGGATATTTTGAAACGCTTAAGTCAAAACCAAATGAATCATGAAAATAGTCATTCTCCCCATATTTTAAAATATTTTAATCTGTTCTGCATATCAAAAGATTTTTGAAATTTTTTGGTTTTATCATATAGTTGCATGTCATGTCACGTGATCTTTAGCAAGGTGTAAAATTCATATCCATCACAAATACATTCCTTGATCTCACAGTTTTATATTTTCATACTCTCTTGGGTTACCCATACATAAAAAAATTTTACGCTATTTGGAAACATTTTTGTTCTTCAAAATTTCATTGTTTAAAATGGTCAAATTTCTGATGTCCCGCCCTGATGTAGTATAAAAGGAAGATTACATATTCATAACAAGAAATTCCTTTTTGATAATAAAAATGTTATAGCAAGGAATAGAACTGTTTTATAACACTTCATTTTTAAATTTACAATTAATATTTTCGGTAGAACCGCCCGTTTTTTTTAAAAGGCAAGCCGTAAGAATTACCATCTGTAAAATAAAACCGACTTGGAAATAAGTGAATACAAAACATTTTTTTTTTTAATTTGAATATAAATTCAGTAACAAATGCGATCAAATTATGCTTAACGTTCTGAACGTTCTAATGAATGAAATTTGTTTTGATATCTTTGTAAATTAGACAAAATTTAAAATTATTGCATCTTTTACACTGAAAATAATACAGCGTAAAAATTTTTTCGAAAAAAACGTAAATTTGCGTTTTTTCATTTGTAGTAGTAGGAGGACTGCGGTTCCAAAAAAGTGACTTTGCAAATTGTTTAATGTTCATGTTCACAATACTAGAAACAAATGTAAAGAAGATATATATGTTTAATATCTTAAGATATGATCAGCGCTAAATACCTAATCGTCACTTTAAGCTTGAGGGATGAGCTGTTTCGAAAGTAAACCTACCATATATCTTAAGGGCTGGAATCCCTAACAATAGATGAATCTTGAAATCCCCTTCTTATACGCAATAAGAGGGTGTCTGAGAGTCTTTTAGAATGAAATCTTGGCGCGTGCCATGCGTCACCTGTCGGTCGATTTATCGATTTTTATTCGGCGGTTAAAGTCACTAGAGTGAATTGTACGTTTTAGATTTATTGAACTCTCCAACAAAAAAAAAGAAGGAAAATCACGTGTCTCATTGTTATTTATTCACTAAAGCAAATTTACAAATCTTGCTATAGGAACAATAGATGTTGATAAACAGAAAAATTATGTAGCCATATATAATTGTTACAATGTTTCGCTTAGGATTGATTGACAATAATACTAATTTCTACTCTTAGACTCTTGCAAACTGTCTTAACCGTTCAAAAATCAGGACATTTGTCATTTATGTAATTCTAAATATTGTAATCTAGGAGCGGTTCTTTCTTTAAAATTATTTTATTATTATACCATTAAGACAAATCCCTTTTGGGGTAGGCGTGACTCGTTTGGTTCCAGCCTCATTATACTACTGGGGATCAAGAAATTTATATGGCAAGGGTGAGTAAAGGATGTATAGGACAAGTTTTAGATCAATCTAGAAGTCGCGTGTTGCTGATTCAAATGGCACTCTGCTCATCATTCTCTGTAAATCATCGACTGATTCTGCCATAACAACCTCATCATCTGCAAATATCAATCCACGCACATTCACTGTCCTAAGATCAACACCTTCTTCGTCTAAAAAAGCCATTCTTAGACATTTGTTCATGTATATATTGAATAACCAAAAGGATAACGCATCCATGCAAAACGCCCTGCCTATTATCAAATCAATCACTGAGCTATCCATTTACCCTTACACTGGCTTTACTAACATCATATATTGCTTTTATTGCTGTTCGAAACCAACCATTCACTCTATATTATTTTAGTACTTTCCAAAGTTCAGTTCTATCCACCTTATGGAAAGCTTTTTCCAAATCAACAAATGCACTAAAAACTTTTTTGTTTACTCTCAAACTTTTTTTTGTGATCTGTCTCAAGCTAAACATTTGATTTGCACATGATCTCCCTGGCATAAATCTACATTGGACTTCCCAGATTCTTTCTTCTGTTATTTTCATAACCTTGCCAATAAGTATTTTAATGAATGTTTTGCCTACGGTACTTAGAAGGCTAATCGCTCTATAATTAGTAGTAATTTTTATCACCTTTTTCCTTGTAGAGTGGAATGATAATCAACTTGCTCTATCCTCTCTTCGTTCAAGGCAATGTTGCATACTGTTTTTCCACTCCTTCTTTCAAACGCAGTAGTTTTTGTTTTATTTACGTTAATCTTAAGACTCATACTCTTCATCTTCATACTGGTATCCAGTCTGCTCATCATTCTCTGCAAATCGTCGACTGATTCTGCTGTAACAATTTTATCATCAGCAAACACCAGTCCACGCACTTTCACTGTTCCGAGATCAACACCTTCTTCATCTGAAAGAGCCATTCTAGACATTTGTCCATGTGTATATTAAACATCTAGGAGGATATAACGCAGCCTGACCTCAGGCCCTGCTTAATATCAAACCAATCTCTATTTACTCTTACACTCGCTCTACTACCAGTATATATTTTTTTTAGTGTAAATATTTTGCCCATGGTACATATAGAAGGCTATTCGCTCTGTAATTAGTACAGTCACCTTCATCATCCTTTCCCTTGTAGAGTGGAACGATAATCGCCTTTCTCCAATCATTCGCTTAGTCCCTTAGTTTCTTAAGCCCAGATACAATGTTGTGGATATTGATGCTTCTTTCGCCACTTGCAACGAGATTGTCTAACGTATCCTCCTCTGCATCATAGTTGTTATGCTCTATAGCTTGATCTCCGTACAATTTTTTGAAAAAGTCATTCATACAGTCTTTCACTTTCTCTGTAACCTATACAATTTCACCATCAGTATTCCTAATTCCTAATTCCTAATTTCTTTTTTATCCCTTTCATCATTTTCTAGTCTATTCCTGTCATCATTGCTAAGACCTTTGATATTCAGCTTTCTTTAATACACTTTCTTTTTGTTGTTAACAGCCACGCGAATTTCAACCTTCCACCAGGCATCTCCAGCCTTCCAGCCTTTTTTATGATGTTGTAAATATTTATTCATCTTTTCACGATATACAATTTGTATTTCTGGTTTCTGCAAATTCTCCATTTTAACTCGCATCTGCTCTGACTTACTGTTAATTCTTCTCCCCCTCCATTTTTGATCTAGGTTCATTTTTGAAACTATGAAGTAGTGATCCGTTAAAATTAATCTATCGGGATAAAAAGCAATTAGTTAATTGATGACTTGAAGCTTCTCATAGTTTTTCGTCTTACTTTTTCGACTTTTAAAGGGAAACCTCTACGCGATCTTTGATATGGAGAATCCCCCTCGATTGAGCATTGAAGGGGCTGTGAAACTAGAATAAGGAGGGAACGACAATGGCATTGCACAAGATGCTTTTCTTGTTGGGGAGTCTGGCACGCGACCAACGTCACCTGTCCATACAGTTTATACCCCTTATACTAGTGCCTTTACGTTTACATTCTTACAGTTTACACCACCGATTTTCTTATGAGCAGCTGCAACGTCATGATCATCAGACCGAGAACTTCTTCAATCGTTATAGGTGTACAAGAAAGACATATGGCTCATACGTTGAGATTCAAACTTTGCGAATTATCACCCCCAATAACGTACAAATCACCATACATGGCAATTTGTAGATTTTCTTGTCCGGAAACACGTGCAACTTCATAAAAAACCGGATAAGGTCGACACAATCTAAATCAGATATTTTTAACGTATTTGCTTTTATTTGTTCATTCTTATATGAAAGCACTATAAAATATTTTCTTATTCGGTATAAGATTAATGTATGATATGCGACACAAATTGTTTCTTTTAATTTGCTCTAAATGAATTCAAATTACACATTTGCCTGGATAGAATGTAAAAATAGTTTCATATTGCTTACATGTTGGACCGTGTGAAACTTGGACATTCAATGACAAGCAGTTCATGAATATTGGCTCCTCTTTTTTCTCTTGTGGGACGTATGTGTCGGTATTTCCTGATATAGCATCTGTCAGCTACACACGCCTGTAATTTTAAATGATCTCACGGAACGACGTAATGCAACCCCACTTTGTGTATGCTTTGAATGCATTCACTTGCATCATGCTGGTAGAGGACATTTTCAAAGCATTTATGCATTTTCTTAAATAATATAGTATTCTATAAGTTTTAAAGCAGAACAAAGAATTTACATGTATTCCATAACATTATGAGGAATGAAATTTAAATGAATTAAAAAATAAATAAATTTTAATGACAAAGGGAATATTTTAAGAAAAATTCACATCTAATATCAGCTAATACAGCAAAAATGACTGGACATTTGATATTGTAATTCATAATAATTAATTTTCAATTATCAAAATTACTTTTCTGCATACAATTTAATATAATTATTAACCATGGATTTTTTAATTTTCAGTTCCTCAAGTTTTTCAAGAAATTGATTTTTGAGAAAGTTCGAGACTTTATTTATTACTACCGAATTTATTTATCATATCGATTATGTATTATTTATTAGATCGAATTCATTTCAAATCATACAAGCAGTGCAATTTCAAGTCACAGAAACATTCCCCTCTAAAATATGTTGTTTTTCAAAGGAAATAAGACGATACGTATTTTACCGTTTTGAGAAAAAAATCATTTTTGCGAAGTTATGAGTTTGTGAAATTTTAGGGTTCTTTTTCAAAAAACACAGTTTTTTACTCTAAACCTTCATAACTTTTGACCTAATTGAAATACATAAGTATTCTCATACTGGCGAGGTTAATCGTCGTCTTCTGAAAATATTAAAAATCGATTTTCTCAAAAACCCCACCTTCTTTGCTCAAATTGTTTTGCTGAATTGGTATTCAAATGACGCAGAAATCTTGTACGTTTTATGCGCTTGCCAAACTACTTTTCTAGTCAAGAGAATTTTGTTTCGAAAAATGAAATTTTTGCATTTTTCCGACGAACAACGTAAGATTTGACAAAATGCTAACAAAAAGTTTGCCCATTTCAAAAAGTTCAACAAAAAATACCTCTTACTCTTTTATGATATCTTGCATCATTCGCGAGAAAAATTAAAAAATTCAATTTTTCAAAAAAAAATTTTCGCAGCCACAAAAATAATTTGGCATGCATAAAACTTACGGAATATCTTCTCTATATAAGCACGAATATGAAAAAAATATTGGATAAATTAAAAAAATGGGTTTTTCCAAACAATCAAATTTCCATGTTTACAAAATTCAGCCAGGAAGATAAAGACGACTTTAATAGAAAACCTCACTTTCTGGCGGATTTCGAGAGACGACAAACAACCTAGAGTCAGGAAAGAACACTTAAATATTTCAGATAAGTCAAAAGTTACGAAGGTCTAGAAAAGAAAATTGTGTTTTTTTGGAAAAGCAACACCAAAATTTCAAATACTCTTAACTTCGCGAAAGTGATTTTTTTTCTCAAAATGGTAAAATATGTGTCATCTTATTTCCTTTGAAAAATAATGTATTTACGAGACAAATGATTCAGTGACTTAAAGTTGCTCTGTCTGTATGATTTGAAATGGATTCGATCTCGGCATTTTTCAAATTAAATAAATTATTATTTTCAATGCATAAAATTTTACTGATGCCTTCTATAAAATTGATTAATTGTAAACGCTTCAATTGCGTGAATTATAATTTCTCTCAAATCACCCAATACAGAACACTTGTGGTTATAAAAAACATGATAGACAGTGCTATAAAATTGTTACATGAAACTTTTCATTAAAAAAATCTAGAAATGTGCAAACAGATTCTTTTCCACAATCACTTTTTATCTTTATTCATTGAAAAATATATAAACAACAGAATTTATCAGATAAAAAGAGAAGACAACAAAAAAAACAACAAAGAAACTAAAGATTTTAATAGATTCAACACGGTTGTATTGACATATTTTGGGAAAATTTCTAAGGTTTTAGGATCATCACTAGGCAAAATGGGTTTACACACAATTTATAGAATTCCATTGAAAGCAATAAAACCATAAAATTAGGAAAAGTCTTATACGACAAACTAGAGAAACAAAATGTAACCTAAAAAATGACATGTAGAAGTTGTAAAGCAGTTTACATAGGACAAACCAGAAGGCTCTCAGGAATAAGGAGAGATGAACAGAAAAATAATTATAATAGAAATGAGAAATATCATTGCGTTTTGTTTAAACATAAGATCACCATGAATCAAAGAAAGAGTTCATGGAGTTCTTGTTCATAAAGAGAAAGGGTAACAATGCAATTATGTAATTCAAAAAGAGATCTTTCCAGATATGATAAAGCCTTTGATGGTTTTATTAGATTTTCATGAACAAAAAGAGGTGTATCTTAGTTAACTCCACATACTATTTTGTAGTTCTTATCATTTCGAGTTTTCCAATTGCCAGTTGTTGAACTTACAATGGATCAGTGAATGAATTAAACAGAAAATATAAAATTAATAAATTACATATAATAAACAAATCCTAGAGATATCGATGAACAACTTTTTTATCAACTCGTTTGTATCCATAATAACAATTCTTTCCGAATCGAGCGTATTTAGCAACTTTCTATGGTCACGTTTTGCACACATGCTTGTGACGTAATTCGCATGCTCATCAGCTGGCGTGACGTCGTGCCCTAAAATCTTGAAGGGGTGCCCGAGCCGGGGTGCCGAGGGCATCATCAAGGCTCAAAAGAATAAGGATTGGCGAATAAAGAAATAATGGTGGGGAATTATATGTATGTCACAAGCAGAGGGGTCTACACGTGGGAAAGCGCATGCCGCACGTGGAATAAGCGTACCGAGATCCTTTTACACCTGGAATTTTCGGACATTTATCAGAAATCATGACCCTCACCTGCGGAGCGATGCCTTTGCATTCGCGTGTCCTATCACTAAGAGGGAAGTGAAACTGTGTCACTCGTGAGAAAATAGGGGAAATTTTGGGAAATGATCATTTATATGTTTGGATTTATTTACTTTTTTGCGGTATTATCCTTTTATCATTTGGCATAGTATGATTTTTAAAATAATGAAGGCTGTAATGGTTTATATTCATTCTTTCTCGATTTGAATTAGTTAAGTTTCACTAATTGTTAGTAGAAAAAGTTATCGAAACATCAGTTAAAATAGTGTCACTTAAATAAGTTTTCCAGGACCTTCAAATCCTGCATGGATAATTAATAATTGTAGATAAAGCATCAATAATCATCATTTTTCCACAAGTTCACGTATGATGAGAAAAGTCAATGACTATAAGCTTCATCAAGTGTTCGACATATGTCTGCAGCATTTTCCTGCTTATCATCAACTCATCATGAACTGCTCATCATGCACATGCGCTAACAGTGAGTTAAATATCTGGTTGTTTCAGCTTAACATCTCAGATAGAAAAACCAAACATATATTATCAGTTATGCTTAACATCTCAGCAAGATACGCGTGAATATCTGTATGTTAGGTGGTACTATCTAATCTTTTAATACCTAGGGTTTAACATCCATTTTTCTCCGTGTGGTCCGTTAATAATTTGAGATTGCAGAAAATTTTAAAGCATAATTTTCATTATAAAGTTGAATATAAACATTGCGGAGACGTTGTTAACTGCACTGAAAATCATGAATATGATCACACTATACCTGAAGGTATCAATTGAATCTGTAGCAGAATGATCCAAGAATGTCATCATCTGTTGTTTCTTTATAATGATACAGATCCTCATATTAATTGAATATCGTTACAGCAAAAACAATATCTTCAGATTTACTGTGATTGTGATCGTCAGTTAAGGCAATTGTAAAGTGTTTGCAGTGCTTATATCCACTCTCGTATTAAATTAAGCAAATTTAACTGTGATATTAATATTATTTATCTATTTTACAGAGTATAGTTTTGAAATGAAATTCTTCAGAGTGTTTCATTTCGTTGTGACTAATTTTATGTAAAAATATTAGACAATAAGATGATCCTCTTAACCGATTCCTTGCAGCTTGCAAGTAAATATATGCAAGAAATGCATCGATATGATGCATACTGTAGCATCATAGAAACTTGTCCGTTCCCTTCGGGTGAAAAGCCTCTTCATAGTTAGCTACCTTCAGCTCTTTATCTTAAAATAGTAGGTCAATGTTCCGTGTGACTGTCACTAATTAAAACAGCAGAGTAAAGGACTCGTTACTCTGAAAATTCAGGATTATGCTAAATATGTTGCTAATCCTTTAGCAGAAACCTTTGTAACGTTCCAACTAGGCCATGAATTTGCATCGAAAGGATGGACCACGTCCTTTCTCAATATAGTTTCAGCATTAGAGAACAAGTTTTTCATAAATATTATGCAATGACTGTTTTTGTTTTACAGAACGGAGAAAATTGTCATACTTTATTTTTTGAATTGATACTTCTAAACATTTCGATATTATAGTATTTGAAACCGTAATATTCTGTTTATTGTTACAGGATTCTGCTTTCGATCAAGTCTTTCAAAATTGCATTATAGTAAAAAAATAATTTTTTTTTTCTATACATCTTTATAGGCCATTGATCAACCAATACTTTGAGATCAATAGTTAATTACAAGTTTCTATGGAAAGAATATTTCTTACTCATAATGCTACAGATATCAGGAAACATATGTTATTACTCAAATCTGCTTTTTAACTACTTCATTATTTGACATTTAATTAATTCATGGGTGTTGTATTTCGGCCGGCATACCCCATACACTGGGATACGGCGGAATTCATATTAATGTTGATTTATTTAAACAATATGAACATTGTACAGTAGAAAGTATACAATATAATAATTTTAGAGAGTGTAATGTAACGAAGAAAAATTTCTTCAGAAATTTTCAACACTTAATGAATGTTTTCTTATCAGTCAAAGTAATGTATGTGGCAAAACCCAGTTATAACCTCTTATTTCTTGAAACACATAGGACGCCGTCGTGCCCCGTATGTGATGTTGCGTGATTTAATTAATTTTAATATACTTAGAACGTTCATAGAACCAATTTATGATATTAGAAGTTTTAAAAAATACTTCACCTATTAGAAAATAACATTTTCATGCTTCAAGTCTTTGAAAATATGCTATAATTACTTGTTTTCTGCCAAAAGATTTTCCATCTGTTTCTGCCAAAACTGTTTTTTCATAATTAGTCTTCTAACACGTACTTCAAAACATAAATTGCATTACAACACTTTTTTCCCGACAACAAAAAAACATTTTATGCAAAAAATTAATATAAAAATCAATAAACACTGGCGACATTTTTAATATCCACCGTGCCCGACACCGCCACCATAGCCGACTCTCCTCCAGTCGCCCCCCTTGGTATATTCAGGTACACTAAACAAGATTTGAAAGTGTTTCAAAGAATGATAAAAAATGTTTAACAGAATAATGTACTGGAAACTCAAATCCAAAACGTAATTTTGCAAAACATTGCTACTCACTCTTTTAAATGAGCCTGAATGCCTAAAGGCAATCTAATTTTCTACACGGGACTTATCTTTTTTTGAATATTAAGAACACTAGAGGTTAAAATCCAAATTGGAAATGTTTATTTGCATATATATCATACTGTGAAATTCTATATTGAAAGAAAAAACGAAGTGACCTTGAAAATTGATTTTAAAATCTGTCAAGTCTCGTTTGATCGGGTTATTTATGTTTGACCCTTTTCATGCGAATCGTTAGGTTAAGTTCACAAAGAAAAGTGGCGACACGCTTGTAAGTCAATTAAAATTAAATTACGCTTTCGTCCTGTATCATCGTGCGGTGAGGGGTCGGAATTTTTTTTTTTTATATAGGTAACCAACCCAGGTGTCGTGAGCTAGCACGACATGTGCGTTCGATTATGGTACTATCTCTGTGGGAAAATTTCATACCGACAGTAAATTCTAAATACTAAAGGGGTTAGCACCACATTTTCACAAAATTAGATCACATATGATATCCATTACTCAGTCGTTAAGATATGTACAATTTTCATCCTATTTTATAACTTGCTATAATTATTTCTGTCAGCCCTCTCAATTTGAATCAGTTTCAACCTATCTTTGGGTCTTTCTCAAGATAAAATAACAACTGAATCTGAAAAAACAAACATTATTTATAACAATTCAAATTTTGTTTAAATTGTTTAGATCTACTAATAATATTGAAACTGAAATAAAATACGATACGAATTGAAAATCATTACCTGACACATCATCGCTGTCACGAAACACAAACAATTATAAGCGGTAATTGTACAAATCCATTTTTAGTTATATGTAGTCGTCTTCTTTTACAAAAAAGAAGAGGGGACTAGTAGTCCAACAGTTTTTACATCATTATGATATTGTTAAAAAGAAAAGTTACAAACTTCATATTCATGACATGTGCCAGGACGACATTTTGGTAAACATATTTATAGTAGTACAGAGAAGGTTAGGTATGATGTCACGCGAACTTATTTTAATCAGACAGTGAGTCAATACTTTTAAACGCAATAAACTCTCTTGCTAAAATCTTGATGTTTTTAAAATCAAAATCAAAATGATGATGAAATGACGGAGCATGTTGGGATAGGCTTGTATTATGATTGCCGATTCTGCAATCCCTTTTGTGTTCAGCTATTCGTGTTTTTAGTCTTCTGTCCATTTCACCTATGTAAATATTTGAACAACCTTTGCATTTTATGACGTAGACAACACCCGATAAATTTTCTATTGGCTCTGCATCTTTTTTGTTGACATAAATTCTCTAATTTATTTCCATCTTTGAAATAAACATTAATATTAAATTTCTTGAGGGAACTTCTAATTCTTTCTGACAAGCCTCGTATGTAATCAATGATTAAATGTATTACGATTGAAATCTAGAGGGTCGATTGTAGCTAAAACTTATGCTCTTCCCAAACTTCATAAACCAAATTTGAAATGGAGATTAATAGTGTCTTCCATTGGTTCGCCAACTTATAACTTATCGTCATATTGAGCAAAAGTTCTTAAACCAGTTCAAAGTACAACTGTTTCGTTTGTAAAAGATAGCTGGGACTTAAGTGAAAAAATGAAACACTTAAAAATTCCTTCTTCCCATTCCATGGTGTCTCTAGAAGTGGTGTCCATGTGTGACAATATCTCTCTGCATTTGGCTACGGAATGTGTAGAAGAATATTTAAATCTCTATAGAAATTTAACAAAAATCTCAAAAAACGAAATTCTTGTCGCTGTCAGAACAATTTTTAACAACACAGTTTTCTCTTTCAATAAATGTTATTATAAACAAGCATCAGGTTGTCCACTGGGGTCCCCTTTATCTCCAATCATATCTAATATTGTATTAGAAGATTTAAAATGTAGAGCCTTGTCATTTTTAAATTTCAAGCCGTTGATGATGTGTTTTCCATCATTTCTACTAAAAAAATCAAGGAATTAGTAGATGTGTTCAACAGCATTGACGAGAAGGTTCAATTCAGTCATGAAATTGAGGTAAACAATACTCTAAATTACCTCGATTTATCAGTGATCAAAAAAAGATGATGGACTAATACTTACTAATTGGTACAAGAAACCAATTTTTTCTGTTCAGCATTTGAATTACAACTCACACCATCCCTTTGAACAAAAAATAGGATAAATCAAAAATTCAATCAATATAGAATTTATATATCAACAAAAAAGATCCAGAGGCAATAGAAAATTTATCGGGTGTTGTTTACCTCATAAAATGCAAAGGTTGTTCAAATATTTACATAGGTGAAATGGACAAAAGACTAAGAACGCGAGTAGCTGAACACAAAAGCGATTGCAAAATCGGTAATAATAATACAGGCCTATCCCAACATGCGTGGTCATTTGATCATCATTTTGATTTTGATTTTAAAAACATCAAGATTTCATCAAAAAAATTTATTACGTATAAAAGGAAAATTATAAATTCCATTTTTATTAAAAAGTACAAAGATTGGTGCATTAATTTACAAACTGAAAGAATGCATATTAATGATGTCTATCAGTGCTTGTTAAACTGACTTGTTTTTCTATCTCAAACTTTTCACGTGACATCATACCTAACCTTCTCTGTACTAAATGTGTTTGCCAGAATGTCGTCCTGGCACATAACATGAACATAACGTTTGTATTCAAATTCGAATCCTCCAAAAATTAAGAAATATCAAACCAAATATTTTCAAATTAAAGCATTTGAAGCAAAAAAAAACTTCAGTTTTAAGGCCTGAAACATTAAACTGTTTGAGAAATGCGCATTCAAAACTATAATTTAAAATTTAAATTATAGATATTCTAAAAATGATAAATATATTATTAATAAGTATCATATCATGTAATATCATGTGACTTTCAAAGTAATTGGATGGATCTTTTTACTGAGTTTAAGTTTTGGGATTAAATTTGAAATCGTTGAATTTTGAAAAGTATAATTGAAAATTGAAAAATTGTTAATTTCTAAACGGTTTAAATTTACTTGAAGTAACTTAAGTGGTTTCAATTTTGCAACTGAAATTCAATTTCTTGAATTTAGAAAAGTATAAATGACAATTTAAAAATTGTTTATTTCTAAACGATTTAAATTTACTTAAAATAATATAAATTTTCAAGGGTAGGAATATAAAAAAGTTTCAATATCACAATTCTTTGCGATTAAAATTTTTTTAGTTTTAAATGAAGTTTGAATGTTTTTAAGTTTAAAAGTTTTGTGGTATACATTTTTTCATTTTTAATGTTTCCCATTTAAAAATACTTTTAATTTCGAACGATTTTTTAGAATAATTCAATTTTAAAGGCTTATAATAAAAAAATTTCCATTTTGAACTGTGAAAACAAAAGTGAATTAATTTTTTGATTGTAGAAAAATTTTTCTTATCAGTTTTTATGTTAAATCATAATTTTTTAAATTGAATCTACTTTCCAAAATTCTAATCGAAAAAGATTCAATTTTTAGCATTTTGAAATTGTCCTATTTTTAAAATTTCAATCTGAAATCATTCAGTTTCGAGATTCTTGAATTTGAAATAAAATTGCTTCAAGTTAGAAATGATACGATTTCAACTTCTTCCTAATGAAATCCTCCAATTTTGAAAATTTTAGTCAGAAAGTTTTGTATTTTGAAAGCTTCTGTTTTGAAGTTTTGCAATTTATAATTATCCAATTTAAAACGCTTTTATGCAGAAATGATACAAGTCCAATTCCTTTTCATTCCATTCGAAATATTGTCCTTTTTTCAAAATTTTACTTAATCTAAAATATTTTGAATTGGAACGTTTTCAATTAGTAATCATTTCATACATTTTTTTAATTTCAAAATTACTCGATCTCACATCTTTCTTTTTCTCTCTTCTCTTGCTCACTTCTTTTGATCCTTTTCTTTTCAAAAACTTCATCATTCTTAGATTTATGACCACAGTCGGGTAGGAAGAACTTCAGATGTCTGTTTCACATATGTTTCAGTAGCAGATTTTCACGCCTTGGTTGATCAGTAATCAGTTATTGGCTACAGATTCGAAGGAACAAATATGTACACACCCTCTACACTCTCTAGACTCTAGAGGGTTCTCTCGTGGGACAGAGTTTAGAGTGAGATGAACGTATTGCGTCGCCATGTGTTAGAATGAGAGAGAGAGAGAGAGAGAGAGAAAATTAAAATTTCTCAAAAGTAAGCATTTCAGAAATGTCGGCCTTAAATGTAGGCCATTCTAAATTTGATCATTTTAGCTCGAAACATGATAAATTAGATTATTTCAAATCTATAGTGCTTGAAATTTAACATTGCTTGTTTGAACCCTTCTATAGATTTATCACATTTTTGAAAATTCAATAATTTGAAATTCACGTAGTAAAAATGAGAAAGTTTTAAATGTAAAAGCCTAATAATTCAGTATTTGTACATTTAATGCTTTCAATATTTAGGAAGAAATTGAATTTTCAATATTGAAAGCCTCAAAAAGTGTTAAGTAATTTCAGAATGAAACATTCAAAATTACTTAGTTTCAAATTGAAATCATTCAAAGTTACAGAATTAGGAATTGAAGCCTTTTAATACTTGAACAACTATTATTTCCAATAAAAATTGAAAAATTCCAGATGAAAATTTCTAATATTGAACAATTTCAAATTAGGAGTTGAATAATTTTAAACTGAAGATGCTGAAAATTTCATAATTTTACTTTGATATTTTATAAATTGCACTGGTTTAAACTATAATAGCATGTGAAATTGAATAATTATAAAGTGAATCCTTCAAAATGATATAATAAAATTTCATTTTAGATTGCATGGAGCAGTTTTAAATACAAAGCGTTCAATTTCAAACAATTTTTAGAATCAAAAATTCAAAATGTTTTGCATTAAAATTTTTTGATTTTGATGGCCTTTACTTTTGAATTATACGTACAATTTTTAGTATAGTTGTCAATTGCTTGCAGCGTTTTTATCAAATTTTTTTATAACAAACAAATTAGGGCCAAAATTACATTTTGTTAGGTTTGCTATTTTCGAAATTAAAAAAATTTCAAGTTTTTGAAAGTGGAATATTTTAAGCATTAGATAGAGATTATCGTCTTTTGTGGTTGGGATAAACTTTGGAGGATATTCTATTTTTGGGCATTCGCACTAGAATTGTGAATAGGAGCAGACGATTTCCAAAAAAAGTAAAACAAGGACCAACCCTACTGACTATAAACCAAAGAAATCTCCTTGACAACGAATGCTGTTCATTAAAAACGTAAAGGCAGCTTTCAAACTCATTTTAACATTTAACTATGATATAGTTTTTTTCAGCTCACTGTAAAAACTAAAGTTAGTTCTACATGGAGGGCTATTTTCAGATTGTTCTATTTCGAAGCCAATATGTGTACTGTTTTAATTTGCTAACTTCAGATTGATAAATGATACGCGCTAACGAATGAAACGATGCACAGCCGAGTATTTTTTTTTGAGGTACTGTTTTAATACCGAAAACCAGCTTTACAATAATACTTATTTTTTATAGTGCTATCAATAATGGTATCAGTGGATAGTGTTTAAACTATTCTTGAGTGTCAGATGCATAATTGTGTCATACTTGTGTTATGTGTTGGTTGAAGCGCACTGTTTCAAGTTGTCGAGAATTTAGTTCCTGAAACCTAATTTTTATGTATATAATATCTTAACTATGAACTGTTTTAAATTGCATAAGAAATACTTTCTCAAAAATCAATAAATGACTTTAATTACGAAATTTTCGAAAAGGCTGATAATTAGAATGCAAAATGCAAATGACACTTAATGGCAGCTGCACGAATAAAGAAATGCAAATGTTGGATGTTAAAGGTCGTTACACTTCATGTCGATAGTCCTGAGGACCATAAATATGCAACAGTAGTCGTGAAAGATCGTGACATCCGTCGCGAATTTGAACAAGTGGGGATTATTAAAAAGCGACAATTCTACAGAAAGGATGATTTTGAAAAGTATTATATGAACGGAAGCTAAAAGCCTTGAGGACTCCTTTCTCAAGAGGACATTCTTCTCGAGGACCCTGGGACACGCCCGGGGCTGCGATGAGAGTATTTCGAAACTTTCTAAAACCATCCCGCAGAAACACTGGACGTATTATTGTGTGAGTTGATGATCCAGCACTCAGCATCAGAGACTGATTGTGAGTGAAGCTTCGAAACGTGTCATTAATTTTCCGAACTGCCGGACTGGCTTTCCGACATATGTGCACAGGTGCGATATACGTGTACATTCCAAAAGCCTCATCACTGCCTTCCATCTGGGTTTCACTTTTAAAATTTACCGCCTGGATTTCAAGAATTCTTCTCACTTGTTCGATCGTCGACATACTTATTTATCGGTTCTTCATATTTGGAAAAATTTTCATATTTTTGCAGTGTTTTATAGCCCAGGAACAAGAAACCAATTGAGTTTTTACTCGATTCCAGCAAACCAGTGGAAAATTTACCATCAGAGAAAAACGCGGGTCCTTAAAGTTATTTTGATTTGCAACAAAAATGATACATCGAAGAATGAGAATGCAGTTATGTTTATGTTACAGTTTCACACTTGAAGTGTTTTCATTTTGAGAAAAAAAATCTTTTTTCGAGAACACAAGAAATGAACAATGTTGGCACAAGATTGGCCGCTAGTCTTGGGCTGAAGCTAGGAATGATAACGCCAATAACAAGAGTTGGTAGCCATTTAAGGTCTATGACTGGTGGCCAACACTGCCCAATGATTTCGAAAACATGGGTAACTTCGCTGCCATTGCTGGACCAATGATCGGACCAAGCATGGACCAAGATTGGAAAAAAAATTCAACTATATAAAAAATTATTACTTATGCCATTTAAATTTTGTTCCGACATGGGTAACTTACGCATGTTTTCGAGATCATTGGTCAGTCTTGGCTATCAGTCATGCACCATATTAAGCCGTTCTTCATCCAACGGTAAACATTGGCGATTTCCCTCTGGGAAGGTGTAGAAAGATCTTGCATATAGTGTACAAACGTTATTGCAGTCACCTTGAATTCACTTAAAATCACTGTGAAGTCACTTGTAATCACATGAAACAAATTGCAATCACATCTGAAATCACTTGCGATTCACTTTCAATCACCTGCAATCAGTTGCAATCACATTCAGTTACCTGCAGATACTCTGCAATCAATCTAAAATCTCTCTGAATCTTACATAGAATCACGAAAAATCAATTTCAATCACATGGAATCAGTTGCAATCAGTTTCAATCATTAGCAATCACATTTAAATCAAGCTTTTTAGAGAATAGGACATTTCCCACTTAAGATCAAGAACGATTATACAACGATTTATTTTTATCTTAATCACATATCTCACAGATATCCTTTCTACATTTTCAGAGTCAAAATATGTAATTGAATTTGACAGCCAAGTACTTGTGAAATATGAGAAAAAAACTTCAAAAATTTCAATCCAGTTGAAAAAGCTAAAATCGATTAAACAAATTTTTATTCAATCGGAAGTTTCTAACTGAAGATCATACTTTTAAAATTGTTGAGATTTTATCTCATTTTTACTATATGAATTTAAGGCAAAATTGCAAGTACGATATCGTAACGTGAATATTACAATACTTATGTGCTAAGATAAAATTACAATATATGTGAATCAAAATTGCAATACATTTAATGTAAGGCGGGTCATTGAATTATTGTAAAATTGCAATACTTTTTTGGCAACATTGCAAGCCCAAAATTTGGAAACTACAATATCATTTATTGTAACGTTACATTATCTTTCGGAAATAAACTTCTACATTTACTGGCAGTTTCCATTAAAAATTCTTTAAAATGCAATGAAGTAGGAAATCGGAAATTGACCACAAATTTTATAGACCGAGAAATTTGGTTACGTTTAGTAGCAACACCCATTCAAATTACTTCAAATGTTACTTTTCGTATCAAATGCAATTATGCAATTTCAAAGGAGTTCAATTTGGAACATTTTGCAACTTGAAATAGTTCAATTTAATTCTAGAATTGTTTCGTTTTTAAAAATTTTATTCAAAAAATTAATTTTGTAAGTTCCTTATTTTTCAACTGTTTAAGTCAAGCGGCTCCAAAAAAGTAAAGTTTTGAATGCTTCTTCAGAAATTTTCAATTTTAACGGCCCTAAACGTAAAATTGTACAATTTTCCTGGCTTTCAGTTTGTATTCATTAAATATTGAAATAGTTCAATTTCGAATGTTTCACAGTAAAAACAAATGCTTAAAGTTTTTGAATTTAATGCCAGCGATTATTAAGGTGTAACAATTTTAAGTATTCTATTTTACTGTGTCCAATATCAAATTGTTCATTTTCAATGTTTCATCCTCACACTTTTGAATCTCCAAGTCTCAAATTTAAATCTTTTTAGTTTTAAATCTGACGAAATGTAATAAATATTAAAGGCTTAGAATTTGATATTCTAGTATTCTAAGCACTTCAGATTGTTTTGACATTTTTAATTATAAAATTAGGAAATTAAATTAATAAGGTTTCTCAGGCTCTTAATTGTTCTATGATATAAAAAAGGTAATTATCCATATTACCGAAATACATTACTTATGAACAATAAGATAGTAATTATGAACATATAATTACAATGATTAATAAAATCGATCCCGGCAAGCCATTTTTGAAGAATAGCAGAATAATTAGTCACACTTTAATCATCTGGTGAAAGGACTTAATTTGATACTTTAAGAGTGAAAAACCATACTTGATCTTACCAAATCGGTGCACTTGAGCGGGGGCGCCAAATTGGTGCATAGAACAACAAAAAAACAACATTTTGAGAGGAAAAGTTTTGGTAGGTGTGTTGCACAAGCGCAATTTTAATATTTGCCGTGAGCGCAATTTTAATATTTGCCGTGAGCGCTATTTTCCGTAGATAAG
>JAUMHM010000078.1:42700070-42744750 GCA_032362435.1 Melikaiella ostensackeni | reverse complement strand
TTGCCAAATTTTTCAGGGATTGAAGAGGAGTATTTACGGAATAAATTCATATCAATAACTTTCATTTTAACCCCCCCCCCTCCCCCAACGCCACAAATATGATCCAAAAATTAAAAAAGTACATTTTTACGTATTATTATTCATTTTTAGCATTTTTTGCCGCCTTTTTAAATACAAATAACTACTTAAAGACAATTTGCATATCTATTATGACTTTTCAAACGATTTTTGAATGTTTAAATTAATACAAGTTATTTAAACAATTATTTTTGCCCAAAAAATGTAAAAAATGATCGTATTTTTTGAATAAAATCTAATAGTTTGTCATTGTTTGGAGTAGTAAAATTTTTAAAAAACATCTCTTAATTATATAAACAATTAATTATAGGTTATTTTCGAAATTTTTTAAAATCGAGCCAGAGATGTCCACTTTTTTCTTAAATTGGTATCCTATACTACTTATTGTTAAATACTTACATAACTTTGATAATTTTCTTCTAATGTTTTTGTATAATATTTTGTATAATGTTTTATAATGTATTTGCTCAAGAATTTTTTTTGAGAACATTGAAAAAATAAAATGAAATAGAACACATACAATTATTTTTCTTACAAAAATTTAGCTTTATTCATATTGTTTACAACAGAATTTACTTGTAATCAGTTTCTACTTTTTTTCTACGGAAATAACAGAATTGACTTGAATTCCCCTGAATTTATATGCAATTTCTTAAATATACTGGAATTAAATTCACATATTTAGCTCCAGTTTACTTCGAATTTCATAGAAGTCAAAAGAATTTAAGAGATTTTACTTGATAACATTTGATTTTGCCTTAGCTAATTTAAATTCATACGTCTAGATCCAAACTTGAAACTGTATGTGCTATTATAGTCTGCTAGTTTATTGAAATAAATCTTCTATGAAAAGGTAACCATATTATGAAGCAGAAAATATATTATAAAATTAAATTTAAAATATAATATAAGATACAGTATAAAATCAAGGACGAATTCAGAAAATTTTTCTGAGGTGGCAATTGTGAATTTCCCTCAACTTCTGTATGGGTAATGATTCAAAAAAACTTTTGAAATTGAATATAATAAGACGATAAATTCAACTTTATTTAAATTTTTATATTATTATCGGCCTATGGTTCAAAAGTGTCGCCAACTACAATAGGGTGCCCAATAAAAAATTTAATTTTGAAAACGCTACACCCTTAATTTCTTGTTTTTAGTGCAAAAATACTGCTATACATTTTTTTTATCAAAAAAAAAAAACTGTTTAGAGGAACCGCTGGGGCATTTTAGGTCTGAAAATGATTTTTTTAGTTTTCGATGTTAAAAAAATACAATTTTATGATAAAGAAAACATTTTTTTGAAGATATTATGTATCGGGCTTAGAATACGAAAACTTGAAATTTCGTTATAATATAGTGTAAAGATTCCTTTTATACTTTTTCAGATATTATATCCAGATATATATTCCAGATCTGTAACTATTTCGGAATTTTCTTGAATTCTTTTGAATTTCTTATAATTCTATTAAGTTCCTTCAAATTATATTGAATCCCTTTGAATTCTTTTGAATTTATCCTGAATTCCTTGGAATTCCCTAGTGATCCACTGAATTCAATGGATATTTTTTTAATTTTCAATTTTCTTTTTCATCCTGAAGACTTTAAATTTCACCTTGAACTTTTGTGAATGTTATAAGATTTCTATTCACTCCCATTTAACTGAATTCAATGGAATTTTCTTAGATTTTAAACATTTTGTCGCATTCACTTGAGTTATTTTAAATTCACTCCTGTCTTACTGAAATCAATGGAATATTTTGGTCTTTTTGCAATTTATCTGAAATTCATTTGGAATTCACCCTGAATTTATATCAATTTATGATGAATTCCTCAGAATTTTATTGAATACTTAGAATTTCTCTTGATTTTCTAAAATTACCTTGAATTCTTTTGAATTCTTCTAAGTACACTCAATTCTACTAAATTCAATGGTTTTTTTTTGCTTTTTTTAGTTTTTTTTTAATTTACCCTGAAGTCTTTTAAACTCACCTTGAATTTTCTCGACATTTTGTAAAATTCATCCCCAATTTTTATGAATTTCATCGAATTCTTCTCATTTCCCTTAAATTCCTCTAAATTCACTGAAATTCTGTTTAATTCCTAGCAATTCTAAGGATTTCATGGGATTCTGAGGTATTTCAAGAAATTTTGCAAGATTTAAAGGATTTTATTAAATCTCTAAGGGTTTCAATGGATATCAAAAATTTCTAGGGAATTAAACGAGGTTTTTTTTAGAGAACTTTAAAGAACAAGTTTAATTTAATTTATTTTCGAAAGATTTCAAATGATTTCTACTTATTTTAATGGATTGCTACGATTTCCAAAGATGCAAGGGATTTTGAGGGATTCCAAAAGATTTCGAGAGATTTGAACAATTTCAAGGGATTTCAAAGAATTCTGTAGTATTTCCAAAGATTTCAAGGGAATTCTAGTGAACTTTAAAAACTAAATGAAATTAAATCCAATTTTAAGGGATTCCAAGCGATTCCAAAGATTTCAAGGAATTTCAAAAAGATCTCTAAAGATTTGGACTTTTTTTAGAGGACCTTAATGGATAAGTTTAATTCAATTTATATTCAAGAGATTTTAAATGATTTATACTTATTTTAATGGATTTTTACGATTCCCAAAAATTTCAAGGGATTTCAAGATATTTCTATAAAACTTAAGGGAATAAATTAAATTTTATTTCAAGGGATTTTAACAATTTCAAGAGACATGAAGGAATTTAAAACAATTCAAAGAATTTTTAGCGAATAAATTAAATTTTATTTCTAGGCATTTGAAAATTTTCAAATATATAAAGAAATTTTAAAAAATTCAAATGATTTTAAAGATCTTAAGTTATTTTAAGATTCCAAAGTATTTTAAGACACTTAAAAAAGCTTCTAGAAATTTCAAAGAATTTTGTAGGATTTCCAGAGTTTCCAAGGGATTTTAGAGAACTAAATTTTAGAGAATAAAATTTCAAGAGATTCCTAGAGATTCCAAAGGAAAAATTTCAAGGGACTTCACGGTATTTCAAGGAATTTCACAAGATTTTTAGAGATTTTAACCTCTTTTTATTTTAGAGAACCTTAGTAAATAAGTTTAATTTAATTCATATTAAAATTTCACATTTCGAATTATGTCTACACATTTTAATGGATTTTTACGATTTCCAAAGACTTCAAGGGACTTTGAGGAATTTCCACGAATTCTTAGAGAACTTTAGGGAATAAATTTTATTTTACTTCAACGGACTTCTACAATTTCAAGCGATATGAAGGAATTAAAAAATTTCAAAGGATTTTAAAGATTTCGTTTTCAAAGACTCCAAAGAATTTTAAGAGAATTCAAAAACTTCAAGGAATGTCAAAATTTTTAAGATTTTCGAAGTGCTCCATGAATTTAAAAAAACTTCACAACATTTAAGTACTTTTATGGGACCTCCAAGTATTTAAAAGATTTTAGGGAAATTGACAAATTTCTAGGAATTTCTAGAGATCTTTAGAAAATATATTTAATATATTTTATTTTCAAGGGATTTCTAAGAATTTTAAGAATTTTCAAAGATTTTTATCGATTTAAAAATATTTTCAAAGATTTCAAGGGATTTCAAGAGACTCCAAAGGATTTTTATAGACTTTAATGAAATTTCAAGCGATTTCAAAGATGTTAAGATAATTCGAAAATTTTTGCTGTGTAAAGTTTATTTGTGCAGAATCGCTATTTTTGTACAGAGTACTTCCATATAAGATTAAGAGTGGCCTAAAACAAATCATTCCTTTGTAGTTTCTCTAATTTTTACATTAATCCCGTCTATATTTTTCTATTCTTATAATTTCCTATAATCCGTGGAATCTTTTGCAATTCCATGCAATCTTGCAATCTTGCAATCTAATGTACACTAAAAATCTGAATAATTAACCCATCGGTGCATATTGTTCCAGGAAAAAAAATGTTTCGAGGCCATTTCAAAACATTGTAATAAAATTCCAAATTTTCGTATTCTAAGCCCGATAATATCTTCAAAATTTTTGTTTTGTTTCATAAAATTTAGGACTCATTCCTCAATAAATTACAAATAATTTCTAGGGGTGATACAATTTTCTGCCTTAAATTTGTATTTCTTAAAAAGCGAAAACTGAGAAAACTCATTTACAGACATAAAACAGCCTAGTGAAACCTCGAAACAATTTTTAAAAAATAAGAAAAATTTTATAGCAGTATTTTTTCCCCAAAAGGGAAAAATTTAGATGGTAGCGTTTGCAAAATTAAAAAATTCAAATTTTTATTGGATTCCCTACTAAGTCATGGTCCAGGTACTAAAAATAAGGTCTGATAATTAGGGGGCTTAGATTTGTCAAGGAATTTGAGAGGCCTCAAGTACTTCATGTACCTTACATACAAATTTTCAGATTTTTAATTTAGTCTCTTAAATCTCGTGTAGGGCGACCGCCCCAATCATCCCTCTCTGGATCCACGTTTGTATAAAATTAAATATAAATTACAATACAAAATTAAAAACAATAAATTTTTAGTACATTCTCCGATTTTAAATTCTCCACAATTTTAGAACTTTGGAAATATGTTTTTATGAAAAGGTCAAAGAACTCATAAAAGAAGAGTTGGGTCGATTGAATAAATCTTAAGGAAAGTGGTTTCTGAATCAGCAAATAATACTGTAGGCACCTTGAAATTTCTGGAATGTTTGAAAGTGGCCACGAGCAAATCACCTACCCTATATTTAAAAGTAGTATACATCCGTTTACAAAGGATTAAGCAAATGTTTCATGGAAATCCCTCTCGGCCAAAACCTGTAATATTTTTTCCCATAAATCTTGTCAGTTTTATGCTTTTTCCAAAAACCAACAAAATCCATGTTTATTACGCGCAACTGCCACACAACTGCCGATCATTATGAGAGTTTAACCTTTCCTTGCCTCCAATTTCAGGAGATTCAAGCAAACCTAACGGCTTTCTTCTTCAAACATTCCCACTGCTGAAATAAGTTTGAGTTAAAATCAGCCAATTCAGTTTTTAAACTAGATTTATTTTATATCAAGATTTGCGGTAGCAAATCGCCACCAACTACTAAAAAAAAGTAGAAAAATGTTCTAAATACCCGTACGAAAAAGAAATCTGTCATGAAGGACGAAATGCAAAAAAGAAAAAAATCGCTACTGGGAATTGTTATGTGTAACAAGCTTAACAAACAGTCGTCTGCAGGCTATAATTGTATTCCTATGTTTATAAAACTTTGATAATCACATCTTATTTTACAATTTTTCATATATCGATGTACCTTTGCATAGATATAATAAATAAGGTGTACATATGCCGCTTTTTCAGAAGAAGGTGATCCATAAACCCATTATGGAGTTGATTTTGAATTTATAAAAAAATTATTATTTTTAATATGCAGACATACCGACAGTGAAAACCAATTAATCGCTTTCGATGGAAATTTGTCTAAACATAGTAAATAACGTGTTCATATGTAGCTTTTTCAGGAGAAAGTGATAAATCAACATATCATGCAGTTGGATTTGAATTTATGAAAAAAAAGTTACAATTTTAAACATGCAGGCGCATAAACAGCCGAAACTAATAGAGCGATTTATTTTTTCATACAAAACTATCGTTGACTAAATAATATACCGTTTTATATACCATCGTCCATGAAATATTATCAAATAAAAATTGTGTTTATTTATAGTTAACCCAAAATCTTTACCAAATACCGTTGTAAAACTTTTCGAAATTAATAAGCATATTGGAATTGAATTTGTCAAGTTTGTCATCTTCGCTTGCTTTAAAAGCTTATAATTTATAGTTTACCCACCCGAATGCGGCCAAAACAAGATCTTATCCATCAATTTGAATTCATCAATCCTTATTTAATTTTGAGTAACAAAAATCCATAAACCTATCATCGACTAAGTTACACTGATTTTTTACCAGATTCTTGCGGAAAATTGTTCACAAAAATTATTCTGAAAGTTTCAGTAATATTAATTGAAAATTAGAGAAATCCGTCGACCCCAAAATTTAAAAAAAGTGCTTATGAAAAAGTCAACTGTAGACTACAATTTTATTCCAGTGTTGTCAGAAGAATTTATTTCTAATTGAGAATTTTTGATCCTTTAAACGTTAAACAAATTGACCAATCTGTATATATCATGAAACGTTAGAAAAATTTACAAATTTGTACATATAATGCCACTTGTTCATGGAGTGCATCTAAATACATTAATCGATTCGTGTTATCAAAATGAGTAAATTTGGTACTTGTTATGTTGATATATTCCTAATATTTAAAAAAATGTACTTATAAACGAATAATTGAAAACTTCAAAAAATCTTAAAGATAAAAATTTATGCATAGAGATAGCTATAAACATCCTATTGAATTATATCCTTGTTTAGAAAAATTCGAGTCAGGGAGCCTGGTATTACTGCCAATACTGCGATAAAAATTCTTCAATTTTCGAATTTTTCAAATTTATTTTTTGTCATTCTCACGATATTTTATAAATGAACCAAAATGAAGTTCGAAAATTTTCATCGTTACAAAGCTTCCTTTATGAGGAAGCAATAGTCATGTACTTGACAGAATTTTACCATACATAATGTTTTGGGTGGGATTATATACATTTCTGATTGTAATTCAGAAATTAATTTGACCGAGTTATTAACACGCAAATTATAAATAAAGCAGTTTCAGTGTACTTTAATAATATAGGAATACAAGAGAAACCACCATACAGTAGATAATGATTTACAGTAGATTATCCTAATTAACTGGATAAACTGGCCAAAAATGTTGATTATTTTGGTAATATAATCTTTCGGCAAGGATACTACATTGTCTGACGAAGATTCATTGAAATTTAACAATCAATTAATGTGTGAGAGCAAAAAATTAATTTTACTATGAAAAAAAATTTGCCTCTTCTTTATTCATACTTTTTATCTGAATGAAACATTTTGAAAAATTGCGAAAAATTTCGCTTTCAAAATTGGCATCTCTGCGATGGTCTCGCAGTTGTTTCGAGTTGAGGTTGTGTTTATTTATTTCGATTCGTGAAGTTTCTTAATTCGAGTGTTTTCAAATAATAAACTAGAAAAACAGTGTAAATTTGTTGTTATTAAAAAGCTCAGAAATTTTAGTTGCTTTAGGGAGTCACTCGGAAAAAAATATAATTTTTAGAAGTAAGGTATGTCATGTCTCGGAGCAATACCAGAAACGATTATCTATTGATTGATAGATGAATCAAAATCGCACCCTTGACAAGGTCTAATAAAAATATTTAATACAGCTGATTGACTAATTTCATGAATTTTTTTCTGAAGGAATAGTCAATTGAATATGTAAGCTTTATTTAAATACAAGATTTTTAAAATTATTTCAAACTGATGCAGTTGAACGATGTTAAAGTTTTTCTTATCTACCCTAGGGTGTTGTTCCCTACATATAAAAAAATGTAAAAATAGGGTTAATTATCATACATTATTAATAATATTCTTTCTGCCGTAGGTTATAAAAATCTTAATAAAAATGTAAATATACAACTTTCTTCCAGTTCCTCTGAAATGTGGTTTTAAATTATTGCTTACATACAAACGATAATTTACCAATAAAATCATCGTTCAATTACACTTTAATTAAGACGACAAAGATAAAGTAAACCTGATTCAGAGTGACCACGAGCTAAAAATAAAACATGAATGCTGATCAAGTCTTACACTTAAAAGTAATTTCGATTTTATTCAATCTTTACATGTGACCAGTAATTCATAATTTTCTAAACAATACCTTATACGGTTTGGAACTGTTAGTCACAGCATGCCTTCTTAAGATTATTGATTAGAATTCTGAGGAATATATATGAAATGGAGGAAGACCCCTCAGGTGCCCATATGGAAGAAACAATCTTTTGTGGTTTGTCCTTCAATGAAGCGACGTAAGAACCCTTTAATTTGTGAAACCCAAAAAGGACGTTTTCCGGCATGTTCTTGCAGGATGAGTTACATTTCGTAATATTACAGTTAGGGCTGACGGAAACCTCCATCGACATCTGTCGCAGTCCCGCGTGTAAAAGATTGACGAGACCTTTTGGGATTTTTTAAATTGGAACGATGACCTATAAAAGACCGTAATAACCAGACAATCTTGCATTCCTGTAGATTTTGCACACATTTCTCCGTGATTCGCCATTGTCCATCCACGGTTAATGTCCAATTATTTCATCACTTTAGCGCGGGAAATTTTGTCCCTTAGCATATTTTTAATATTGCAGTTAGCTTGAAACTTGCTATTATTTGAAATTCAAATTATTTACCGCGCTTTGTTCTCAGCGCCTTCTATGGATTAATCCATCAATCGCTCTGGGTCTGCTTCTCTTCTCTCTAATTCTCCTAACCTTACACACAGCCTTGTAATTTATGATAGCAACTTGATGGACACGTAAATGTGCAAATGATAATTTATTTCATATTTTAATCTTGAAAACTTATGTTGTGAAGTTATTTTTCATCATGAAAAGAAACTTGTTCTATTTTCGTCGACATACTTCTGAGCAAGATAATGCAAAGAGTGAATGCATACAGGTGAGTACTCATTATTCATCGTATTCCATAAATATTTTACATAACATTTTAATGCAATTTGAGCTGAACATTTTGTAATCATTTTTTCCATCATAACATGAACTAATCGTTGATTTTCCGACGAATTGTATTTCTCACGCAAAAAATATTTTATTTTTAGAAGATCAAATATTTACAAAAAATTTCTTTATTTACACCGTGCACCATTATTTTTTTATTTTTTGAAGGATCATTACAAAGTCTTTCAATTTTCATAATAATCGGTTGAAGTGTAATCAACATTCCGAGTCATTAAAACGACACTTTCTAGCGTAAACACTTTAAATCGTTTAGTTTCGGTGCTTTCAATTGAAAAATAATCTCAGAACACCGCTTCTGTTTTATGCAGTTTTCGATTCTTACGTTTAAAATAAAAAGTGTTAAAGGTTATGAATGAAAAGTCTAACTCAGCTAATAAAATTTCATTAGAATTTTTGCATTTATAGGCAGAAGAGAAAAACGAAAGTCCCTGCTCACCTCTACGATATGATGGCGTCGGGCCTGGTGGGTGACACGACGTGATGTGCGTTAGCGCACGTGAATCTGCGCAGCTATGCGCACCAATCAAATGGGATGAACCACAAACACGGTGGTAGTGGAAGCCATCAGATAAGAAGTGGTACCAATTCATACAGGATGAACTACAAATACTATGGTTGTGAGAGCCGCAAGCCTGTAGCTGAAAGCGTGTGGTTGTGACAACCATATCAAGAGAATGACCAACTACGCGCGAAAGAAGCGGCACCAAACAAAAGAGGATGAGCTACAAATAGCGTGTTAGTGGAAGCTGCAAATAGCGTGCTATTGGGAGCTACAAGACTGTAACTAAAAGCGTGTGGTTGTGGAAAATATATCATTTGGAGCTAACAACTTAGGTAAAAGATGTCTGAATGACGAAATTGGACAATGCATTCATATTGTAGGCAACTTGATAATTTTAGTTACTATGACCATACCAGTATTCTCCTTGTTCTGACATGTGTAGTTCTAGCAATCACACAATATTAGAGAGGACTTCCAATGTGTGGTTGTGACAACCACAGTGTATGGTTGCGACAACCACGCAGTTGAAACCTTTTAACTAGACTCTTATAAAAATAGCTATGTGTTTGTAGGCACCACAGTTGTAGTTGAACCATATTTTACTATTTTTTGTGGCTGTCACGAACATATCTATGGATCTTACTTCCATACATCATGTAATTGAATTCAATTATTTTGGACTCTAAAGCGAAGACCATTTATTTATAAAACCAAAGTTATTATTACTTAAGACTGTACTAGACTCTTATATTATATTACAAAAAAATTCTTTTATCTGCATGAAACAAATAACTTGGTGCAATCATTGCAATGACAACACACTTTGCTAATTCTGTGCAAGCATTACCAATGATATTTAAGACTGCACTAAGCAAAATTTAAAAAATTCTAATATTATATTACCATTGCGCGCCGAAACGTTTCGTTCAATTAAAAATCAATTGAATTATTTAATCTGACCCTAAAGCCAAAAATCAACATCCAATATTATAAACGATTACTCTCATCGAGGGTCAATATAATCCCCCACTGAGTATTATTATTATAGTTGACACATTTAAAGGAAATTTTAATATCAGCATCATTTTGTAATTTGCCTTCGCTGAATCAGTCTACCCCTTTCCATATAAATCATTAAATTCACTTAATACCCTATAAATCGCTCAACTTTTAACAATCACTGAGTTATTTGAAGCTGCCGACTGGCGGCCTGTGTGGTCCGAAATTAAGAACATAATAACTGATACTTTCGGTACATCCTCAATGTATTACACAAATTTTTTTCATTTATCTGATGACCATCCAGGATGCAGACTTGCATTCAAGTGTCTGAACTCGTTAACTTAATTTTACGATACTTCAGCCGCCATGTTTTCTAATTTTGGGGTCATTAATCAGTCTGGGTTCTTCGGACTTCATTGTCCTTTTCCAGCAATTTAGAGTTGTTAGAAGATTCCAGGGGGATACAAACCTTTACAATTTAAGGGCTGTTATTAACGAAAAGGATCAAAAGCGCCAAACGAAAGTTATCAAAAGGGCCAAACAGAACCTATCAAAAGCGCCAGTTTCAAAAGCTTGTTATGGTCAAGAATAAACAGTATAGGTAATGTATTATTTATCATGCTTTTATTGCAAGTCACTTGTCATTCATTTCACATTGGAACAGGCAGATTTCGTTTACAAATTGCGCCGAGATACTCCAACATCGTCAAATAATTTTTTTAAAATCTTTTTCCAAACATCGATACACAAGTGGACATTTGGGTTCGGGAAATAAAAATTATCTTTCAAAAGTCGATGAAAAGATTCGGCACTATTTGTTGCTCGAGGATTTTGCGATGGAGTTTCTGCCCACAGATAAGGCGATACCAACTCTGGCCAAGGTGAAAATTGGACATTTCCACAATGAGCTTGACGCCTGGAAGCACATTTGAAAACTAATACACAATTTCAGACAGACACATAAACTTGCTATCAACATCAGTTTGTTTACAATCTAGAAAACTCATTTCTCTCATGAGTTAATACCCTGTAAACACGTAATCTATTAGTAGCGCTTTTGAAAGGTTTTGTTTCGCGCTTCTGATATGCCGCGTAAATGACCATTTAGCGCTTTTGATATGTAGCCGTTACTAAAAGTTGAGAGTCTTCAGTTAGGTGGTTAGTAACTTACATGTAAGTTATAAATTATGTAACACTGACAACCGTATTGAATCCATTGTAATCCTGTATATTGTTTTTGTTACGACTATTCCTTTCACTCTTAATTTGAACAATTCTGTTATGCATAAGTTTGTCAATAAAGGTAATCGGATAATGGTTGAGAAAAAGAATCTGTTTGCATAATTCAGTATTCAATCATATTCTTTAATACAACTCCTATTTTGTTTTGAATGGAATGATTAGAGCTAAAATTTAGTGTCCTTTCTGAACAAATAGTTTTTCTGTGTCAGTCAGTAACAACATAATTTCTCATCAGTTTTTATTAAGGTCAAATTAAAAAAATCAATCTGCCTACTGTTTCAATTTCAACAGTAAACTGTAATTTTGGATTGATAAAGATAGTTTTGCAGTTATTCCAAATGATCCTACAAGAATGCTTCCAAAAGGTATATTTGAAATTCTAGAGAGATTAAGGCTTCAAAAATGTTTCAATACCATTTATTTTAAATTCAATGGTACTTTTTATAAAGAAAAATTTGGAACTTCGATAGGCTCAGTCTTGCCCCCAACTATTGCTGAAATTATGATGGAAGATTTGGCAATTGAAGTTTTTTATGTGATTAATTTTTAGTTGGACATTTACGCAAGATATGTTGATGATTCTATGCCTTCTTTACATGCACAAAACGTGGATACTCTACTTGATGTATAGTTAATAGTATACATCCAAGATTGCAGTTTACTGTTGAAATTGAAACAGAAAATAGATTCAATTTTCTTCATTTGACCTTAAAAAAAACTGATGAAAATTATATTATTACTGATTGGCACAGAAAAAACTATTTATTCAGGAAGGACACTAAATTTGAATTCTAATCATTCCATTAAAAGCAAAATAGGAGTTGTAAAGGATTTGATTGATAGAGCTCTCAAAATATCTCATCATAAATTTCATGAAAAGAATATTGAATTATGCAAACAGATTCTTTTTCTCAATCACTATCCGATTACCTTTATTGGCAAACATATGCATAACAGAATTATTTAAATTAGGAGTAAAAGTAATAATCATAACAGAAACAGTATACAGGATTACAACAGAATTATTACGGTTGTCTTACCTCATTTTGTAAAAATATGAAGTATCTTGAAATCAAAGTTAGAAAAATTGGACTTACATACGATACATAGAGTTCAATTCAAAAGTAGTTCGATTGTAAAATTGGGTAAAGATGAATTTAAGAAACTTGATAAGCAATGTGTGATTTACAAATTTAAATGTAGACAATGTCATGCTGTTTATACAGGGCAAACAAGGAGGTCACTTAGAATAAGAAAAGTGGAACATAAAAATAATTTTCATAGAAGTGCAAGATATTATTCGGGTCCTACAAAACATAGACTGACACATGGGCATGACTTTAATTGGGATGATGTTAAAATGTTGTATTATGCGGAAAATAAAAAAGAGAGAGTTCATGGAAATGCTATTCATTAACAGAGAACGTAACAAAGCTATGAATTTAAAAAGAGATCTTGCGAGATACAACAGAATTTAGGATGGAGTCATTAGTTGGATACATTAACCTTAGTTTTGTGTCAGAATGATGAACATGTGTGAATCAATTTTCAATTAAAGAATAAAATAATTGACTTTGGTTTTCATTCAGAATGATTTGCCAATGTCAAAATCAATTTCAATCAAGGAATGAAATATGTACCAAAACAATAATTGCTATCAATTATCTCTGTTTTAATTTCAGATAATAATGATTTTCTAGTCTAACAAATTCTTCGTTTTCATACCTGTTGTTTTTTCCTATAAATTACCCCTGATGAGGAAGTCTAAATTGGCGTCAAAACACGTTGGTCTCCAGAAGTATAAATAAAAAGGAGAAAAGAAAGAGTGTGAGGTTGGTTCTGGTTGACTCTTTCTTTTTTCTTTTTGTTGTACATTTATTGTACATTTGTCTCTAATGAGCCGAAAAAGCGGTTAGTCTCAAAGTCTATTTTGGATTTGTTAACTTTTTAGTTTTTTTCCAGTACAGAAAGATTGTCCATAAGAACGTAGATTTTATTTTAGTTGTTATGTTGTTGTTTTATGTTCTTTAGGAAATTTTAAAAGAGAGACATTGAGCAAAGATTTGTTCCAATCTGCAGGGTTGCCTATTGAATACTCAAGATTCTTTTTACCAAAAGATATCTATTTCATTTTAATAAAGTTTACAAAGTTGAGAAGGTTAGTAATTTTTCAGAAATGTGTTATTGGTCTACATTATTACTTTCTTTTATTTTGAAAAATTGAATAATCTGAATAGATTGGTTCTAAATCTAAATTAACCTAGATAGTCCCTATATTTTTCTGCTTTTTTGCCTGGGATGCCAGGAGTATAAATATGAGAAGAATGGAAAATCCAATGAAACGTAAGGTTCTTCAATATTTCGTAAAATTAAAAATTAATTTCAATGACAAATTGATTTTAGCTTTCAATTTTTATTTGCCACTGAAAAATTTGGAATTATTTGACTTTCTTAGGAAATCATTAACTCAGAATGAAAAATCTAAATGAGCATATTGAAGAAAACCACTAACATTTTTTTTCTTAATACCTAAGTGATGCCACAGTGAAAAAAGTAAATAAAGTTCGAACTACTGAACGAACCCTGTGTTCTGCTTCAGTAAGTGAAGGTGAACTCTCAATTATTGAGTAGTTACGTCAAAGTAATTTTTTGTAAAGTTTGAAGATTTTTATATCCTTATCGCCACTCACAATTTTTAAAAAATTCTCTAAATGATAAACCAGTTTTTTAACAATTGGAATTTACAGAAATGATTTTTATTGAGTTGGAAAGATGAAAATTCACCATTTTAGACTTAAATTAAAGATATATATTAATCATGGTTTAAAATACTGTTTTACAAATTTTATGTTCCGTCATACAAAATGCAAAATAGTATATTGTGTAACGAGTGCGTAAAGTAGGCACTTCTCGACGAGTGCTGCAATTCACACAAGTTAGAACTGCATTTTTCGCAATTGTTACACACACGATACTTTTTTTAAACAGAGGCAGGGAATGTTTATTTTGAAAAACAATAAAAACAACATTTTTCGCGCTAAGAGTAGTGCGAGTGAAACAGTTTTTAAGGTTATGCTGCTAAACATTAGCGAGGACTGTTTGAAAGTAACGGTGGATCGAAAAGCGCCCTGGCGAAAGTTTCGGATACAAATTCAATCTGAGTCATTCCGAACGAATCCGAATTATTCCGAAATCTATATCCGAACCAATCCGAATCATTCCGAACCATTTTGAAAAAGTTCTCAATTTCGTTCGACACAAATCGGTTAAAAATTAATTCGACTCATTCCGATTCAATCCGAATGAAATTTTCAATCCGAATGAATTCAATTCAATCCGAACTTGGATGCATTCGGATTGAAAATTCAGTACATATCAATCAGAGTTTGGATTGATTCGCATTTATTCGGTTTGAAAATTTGGTTCGGATTAATTCGGTTTGGAAGTTCGGATTGAACCGGATTGAGTCGGACTAACTTTTAATCGATTTGGATCGAACGAAATAGAGAACTTTTTTCGGATTGGTCGTGATACAGATTTCAAAATAATTCTAAATGATTCGTAATGAATTCCTATTAGAAACTTTCATCAGGGAGGCGCAACGGTTAAAAAAAATGATTTTGCTCAAAGTGCACAAGCGCAGCGGTTACAAAAAGTTTCTTTCTGGAACAGTGGTGCCACCTTCCGCTTATTTTGATAACATATTATTTAATTAATTATTCTAATGAAAAAAATCCTAAACAAGATTTAAAATAACAAAAACAGTAGATTTCATTTAAAGAAAACTTTTAATTTCATTCAGCTGTCCAGAATTCATAACTCATAATGTAAACTCGAAGCCGCAAGCTCGAAATATGGCGCGTGATCGGCTCGAGCTAGACACGTGAGGAGAATCAGGTCCCGAGAAACGCCGAGTTTGTCCGAAATTCGCCGGAGAGAAAACGCGCGCTCCGCATGGGGAGAGCGTGCCATGCGTGTGGCCGAAGTGAAAGGATTAGCAAGAGAGAGAAGAGAATTTGCCACCAGGGAGCCGCTGCACTCTGGCGGCGAACTGATGAACTTTTTTCGGTTCAAGTCCCTACCGTGGTTCTCTTCCTAACTAAATTAAAAAAAAAATATAATATAATTGAAAATCGAATAAATGAACAAAAAATAGACACCGTAGAAAACTAAAAGACTTTCGTAAGCAGAAAATCAATTCTAATGAATAAGTATTATATTAACAAAGAAATTTAATTAAAGAATTATCACTAGTGCCAATTATTTTGATTCAGTACTTCATCAGGCAATTTTTTCATATTTTTTTAGGTATATGAACCCTCAAAAAAAATTTTAAGATTGGAGGCATCCGCATGTTAAAAAAAATAAGAAATTCCAATTCGCGGACAAACTATGCAAGATACGAAAAAAAAATGAAGACCAAAATTGTTCTTCTCAAAAAGATCTATAAATTTTTTCGGACAAATTATTTGATAGGACGCATATTTTTTGTTTTAACTATGAAAAATATTTTAAAAATTGAAAAATTCCATTTTCCCGTCAAACTGTGCAAGATACAAAATAATATTGCGAAATAAAATTGTTCATCTCAAAAAAATCTGTAAATTTTTTCAGACCATTTTTTAATAAGATGCATAGCTTTTGCCTTAATCATAAAAATAAAATTTAAAAAAAATGAGAATGTGCCCGCGCAGCAGGTAGATTTTTAGCGAAAAATATTTTAATAAAATAAATTTCCAAGAATAGTTGCAGGAATATTCTCAGCTCCTTCATTTAAAATATCTTTTTTACAAATTATTCTCACGAAAACTTGATCAACGTTTTTTTTTCGCGTAAGTTATGAAACTTTTATATAATTATTACCTTATTTCAGATTCCTGACATTGATTTAGTTGATCAATATACATTTCAAATGAAAAAAGATTCATATTTACCACTCTCGTTTAGCAAGTATCACAGTAAAAACAAAGGGTTGAAAGTGATTTAGGTAAAAATGCTAGGGGTAATCTCGACATGCAAAAAAATCAAGATATAATGTGATTTATATAAAATATATAATATAATTTATTATATAATAATTTTTCTTTGAAAACGTAAAGTTTTAAAATTTGAGTTTATATGAACATTTCTATAATAAGATATATTATTTTATGCAAAGAATAACTAAAACGATTGAGGAATAGCAATGTTGTTTGCAAAGTCGCTCTTGCCCCGGCGATCGGTTTTGCCCCGTTCTATCCTCCATCGTCTCGATTGCCTCCCACCCTATAAACGTTCCGTGGGATGCCAAATGCATAAAAAAATTGCCTCCGTTTGTGACACGAAATGCATAATAGGTTACCTTATTCGTGAGACTACTTTGTTATTAAATAATCAAACCCAACCAATCCAGAAAAGTATGCCAATTATTACTAGTGTTAAGTAATGAACTAACCACTCCTTAAAAGTAAATTTTCTTTTACCCTTCTCAAATTGCGAGAAAAGGATAAGGACCATTTAGTTGAGCTGCACATTAACTTTTCGGCGAATTTCGGTGAAATGTTCCAACGAGGACTGACGATTGCAAAAAACTATGGAGCAATCGCGCACGGCAGCATCCTCTTTCACGGTCTCTGGTCTCAGGATCATTTCTTACTGAGCAACGAATATCGCTGCTCGCGCTGGGTGCCGTGTTTTGCTCTTTAGGAATCATTAGCTCCGGCTTTCGTGGCTAATTCAAATTGCAATTCCAGTGCGCTGCCCGACAGTCCGTCTGCTCCTCATCAAAATACCGTCGGACACATGGCGCTCAATGCGGGAAAAAAGTCGAATTAACTTTTGCAGGGGGCAAAAAGGGCGCAAGGTCGTTTCGCAAACCGTATTGCTCGGAGAACCTCTTAAAGGCCTTCGAAATCATGGGGGAATCCTAAATTTAAGACTGAGTCCAAACGAAGAAGCCATTTTGTCTAGTTTTTTGCAAACATAATTCGAAAAGTAACAAGATTTGCGGACCAAGCCGTTTTTTTCGGAAAAAATTCTACTTTTTATGTAATAAGGGAATAAAAAATGCGCCTTAATTCAATGCCCGGATGCAATAAGGGGATCCGACACTCGATCTGGACAATGGTTTCCCGAAAAACGATCCAAACTCAAAATGTGTAGAAATTCAAAATAAAAAATATGCTGTGTTAGGATGGTTTAAACAAGTGAGAGACAGAGGTGATCCAATATCCAGGCCGATCATTAAAAAAAGCTCGTTGCTCGACGTTGCGCGACGATTTTTTAAACTCGATACTGTTCCTATGTTTATGAATGTAATTGTGTAAAACTTTGTAGAAAACTTCCTTAAACCCTAAGGAACAATCGCCTCGCTGTTAATTTGCTTGGTCATGAAATTTCCTCGACTTTTTTTTCACGGGAACGTCGCCGTGCACGAGTTTCGGAAGCTCTGAATTTGTTATTGAATATCTTCTGAACAATAATGATTTTTTTTGTTTTCTACGACTTGATGGCTCCACTAGAGTCAACCAAATAAAATGGTTGGAGATTTGAATCATTTCATAATGAATTGAGCGAGTAATCGCGAGTTATATTTTTAAAAACATTGATTTTCAATCTGTGCGAAAATGACGGTTTTTAATTTTTATCTCGAAAACTATTTGTCGGATGAAAAAAAAAATGAATAAAAAAAGATGCATCTTGATGCGTAGAATATCCACATATTCTTTATTTTGAATTTCTATGCATTTCGAGTTTGAATCGATTTTCGGGAAAGTATTGTCCAGTTCGAGCGTCGGATCCCCTTATCGCATCCGAGCACTGAATGAAGGCGCATTTTTTATTCGACTATTGCATAAAAAGCCTAATTTTGTACGAAAAAACGGCCTGTTCTGCAAATCTTTTTACTCTTTAGATTATACATGCAAAAAACTAGACAAAATGATTAGGAAACTAAAGAGTGGTAAGGCTGCTGGTATGGATGGTATCACCGCTGAAATACTTAAGATCGGTGGCGCATGATTGAAATATTTTGTCAATTTTTGTTTACCTCGTAAGAAGAAATGATTATTAAACTAATATTATAATTAATATAATAATTATTATTTAATAATATTTTTGAACATATGGTAGATTTACATTTTTGCATTTCAACTATTCAAATTTTTCAAAGAATAGTAGTATTTTTGGTCCAATGAAATGTTTGTTTGACCCTGAGCTACCCTTATTTCAATTTATTACATTGTTCCTTAAATAAATCTCTCGTTTCTTTGAGTGCAGCATTGGGTTCATTATATGAATTAATATTTTTTCAGTTTTGTTGAAATCTCATTCTGAACAATATACTGCAGCTCAAGACCAAAGAAATATTCAATCCTATTGGAAACTCATTTATTTTTTCAAATAAATATTAACTAAAATTTAGAGCACGCTTCTCTGAAGCAAGGAATCACATCTTTCGATCAAAAATATCTTTTACTTCAGTCGATGGGCATTAATTTGTTTGAATATTTCCTTGATTTGAAATCATATTCGATTAAATCAACTAACTAGTTTTTGAACATAAATGTATTTCTTACAAACAGATGAGAAATAAGTTTAAAAGTCATAAATATTTTAAGAATAAATCGTCGAAAACAAGTGATAAAATGGTTTTGGAGGCTACTGTGTTAGAATGGTTTGAACAAGTGAGAGACAGAGGTGATCCAATATCCGGGCCAATCATTGGAGAGAAAGCTCTCATTTAAACGAGAAGCCAAACGGCCCTCAAAGTTTAAAGTAAGTAAGCAAACAGACGCCATGCACGACGCATGCGCAGTACTGCGAGGAGCCCGCATCGGGAGCACTGGTTCATACAGCCCTGACTTGTTTACATCGCATAAATTCTTGGAACGGAGTTGCGGTCATTGAGGCAATACCCGAGACTCGAGCTAAATCGAGGTTATAGTGTAATTGAATACAATTATTTTGGGTCCTAAAACCAAAACCATTCCAACAACAACTATTTTACAATTTAAATAAAGTGTAATACAAAATCTTTTTTAATTAAAGAATTATTTTTGTAAAATATCAAGTAATAAACTTATCGAAAACTACAACTGTATTTAAAGAGTTCTTTGAAAAACTCTCGCAACGTAAATTTCGATTAAAACATAATGCATCACAGGTGAGATAAATCTGTAAATTCGTTTCTTTTTATGGATAATATAGAATTAAGATATTTGCCATCTTTTTTCCTAAGCTGCGCTAATTATATCATTTTCAAGTAAAGTACCGCTCACGATTCGTTTCTAAAAATGACTCAATTCCACGCGTCTTAAAAATTTCATGCATCGAAAAATATCGTGCATTTCTTTTTGGCGTGGGCCCTAAGAAATATATTGGTTCCGCGTATTACGTGTCGGTAAGTCGTAAAAGCACGAGGCAGGGACCCTCTTAATTTTCTCCTCGCACACGAATTCTGGAAGTATTTAAAAATGTTTGCCCAAGTACTTGTGATGCGTGGCGCATATCAAATTTCAAAAGAATTGAGCCAAGGGAAGAAAGGAACAGTGATTATTTTTGCAATCTATTGAAGTACGTTTTGTATTTTTTTGATGTCCAAAATTGGAATGGATTCTTCGGAAGGAAGGAGTAAAAAAGCCTGAAAGAATAAAGGAAACATGTGAAGAGAGGAAGGCGAAAATGTAAGTTTGCAATGTAAAGGCAAGGGAGATGAGAGAATGGCGGAGATCTAATCACTCGAGTGGTGACGTGATTTACGTGGGTAACCACTGGCGGCATAAGACAAAAGTACGCCATGGGCCCGTTGCGTTGCCACAGAAGCTCATCGCCATAGAACATTTCACCCGTGGCTCTCATATCGCACGCCCCATCATATTTACACCTTGCACCTCAGTTTCATTGGGTCTTTGATCTTCTCCGACTTGGACGAATCCCAGTGTAAATCGGACGTGCCTTGGTGTGAAGATCCGGCAGCCTTAGTCGGTTTCTATTACTGTGAATGTGTCTTTGGGAAGAAATACGACGTAACGAGCAGCATAAATCATTCAGGAAAGAGAATCTCTTCATCTAATGATCAGATTAGGAAACCTGATGTCAAGATGTTTGACTATCATCTGATCAGTTGAAGAACCAAACCAAATCACTACAAATGTAAAACTTGAAGAAGCTGATGACCTCGACCATTTTAGAAGCAAAACAAGTAATGGAATTGAAGGTCGTCAACATCTTCATTAACATTAAGCATTATAAAATACTAGAAATTTGTAATTTTTTCTCTAATTAGCATAAGCATACCTTTTAAATGACAGGAAGCCACATTGTTTGATATTTGTCGAAACATCCAAGTATTCAAATTCAATTTAATTTATCCAAAAGTTAATCAATATTCCTATAACTTATTTTAACAAGATCGCTCCAAACAGAACCGCCTACAAATAAAATTGAGAGTCGTATAAAATTCATGAAATGAGATGTCTGGATTTGGCTCTTTTTTGATCTGGCGTTTATTTGACAAACCGAATGGCACTTACGGGAAAGTTCTTTGCCAGTCTTTGGGAACCTGAAATAGTCCACGTGGTGTCGACCGCCTCGGACCTGATTCAGTCGGATAATGAACGAGCCAATTATGAAATCGTCGAAATTTCACACCGTGAACGAAAATTCATTAAGGAAGCTCGTGAGCATAAATACGTCGGAGTTCCTCCACGCCCAGATCTATAAACAAGGACAGGTGCTGGAAGCACTTGGGCTCAAAGGAATGAGATCTTCTTGTCTGAATTAGAATTTCGAGAAGACCGAGTAGATGAATCGAAGACTTCCTCTTCGACTTTGGTGGGATCTAGAATCTCAGGAATTCTTACGAGCGAAAGTTTTTCGGAAATGCTACGTCGTTCTTGGTCGGCATGAACACGAAGTTAAACTGAATTACACGACAACAAGCAACGTAAATCCTGTCAAAGGACATAGAGGAATGCCTTTGAAATTGCCCACTTCTTCTGATGTAGCTATACCAAGAAAGCCTTATTTTAGTGAAAAAAATCTCTAGGTCTTTCAGTTGTCGTAAACACATAAGTTAAGGAAAATAAAGTACAGAAAATTTAAGTACTATACAAGCATACAGTGTTTAATGCTAATGAAGTTGTAATCACTAGTGCTGAATGTTTGATCTATCAAAAACGCTTAACCATCGTAAAAAAGATAACATTTTTTCAAGATTGAATGTTATAATTATTTTGTTCTGTAAACACCTTACAATTGTATTTGAAGCATGCTCTGCAACAGTGCATTATACGCCACTTGCCATAAGGATCATTTTGTACTAATGTTAAGTGATCCTTATGACAAGTGGCGCATAATGCACTGTTGTAGAACATGCATCATTTGATGTTAAATTTATTAAATATCTTTGATTTATGTAAGATATAATTTAAGTTAAAGTTTACGTTTATCAAAGATTTTTACACTTAAATCTGACTTGTTTTGTAGCTGAGGACACATGTACTGATTTTTTTGTTCTGTTCCTGCTCTGTTCAAATAGGGGACCAAAAACAAAGCGCAATCATCTTTTAATCTCCAACTATATATTCATAAACAGTCTCCTCTGAATACATTTCCCGCATAGAAATTCGTGTTTGTTTTAGGCACATTTAGGATTCAGGGTCGTAACCTTCCTCTTATTCAGTGTCTCCGGATTCTTATTCGCCCGCGGATGGATACGTAAGCAAAGGGATAAAAGCGTCTCAAACTCAGGGACGTATGCCTATATAAAGAGGACCGCGCTTGTTATGCGCTGGTCTCTCATTCAAATCGGGGCAAGATCGTGTCGTATGCAAAACGTCGAATTTCCGAGACTCTCCTTCCGAGGCACCGGCAAAGACCTGCCGATCTGTGGGAGTCAGTTCGAGTCCAGCTATAAATCTGAATAATAAATGAGTCTCAACGGCCTCTAAGAAGTCTCCGCCTCAGCGTGGAGACGTTGCTGAGGGCTTAAAAGATGAATTTACGACGATGCCTCTGCTCATGAGACTGTACGCGAGGCCCGAAAAAAAACGCATGATCACGCGTTTTGTTAAGCCGTCCAACATGCCCCAGTGATACCATCCTTTCCTCCAATTTCATCTTCCTTGGTGTAAATTCTCGTGACCTTGAGAAACTTCAACTATATTTTAGGTTTCTCATTTTTAAGGGATATTAATGCCGTTTTTTCTTCTGTATAACAAAAATTTCTTTCTAGATTTCGGACGAGAGGTTGACCCTTCGACTTTTCAGTTTACACGTGACTTCAAGATTATAAAGATTTCTCAAAGATTTTAAAAGAGCTCGAAGACTTAAGAAGATTTTGAACAATTTCTAGAAATTTCATAAGATTTCAAAGTTACAAGAGTCTTAAAGCCTCTAAATTGAAGAGATTGTTAAATTTTGTTGACTTAAGATAAAATGAAAATTAATTTATTTAAAGCTCTATCGGCCTTAAGGAACACATTCTCATTGCAATACTCGTGCTTCACGCTCGATTTTTTATATGTACTTATATGATTCTTTAATAAATTATATAAACACAAAAATTTGAATTTTCAATTCGACAATAGCACTTTCGATATTTGAAAGAAAAACCATGAAAACAAAATTAAAAAGAAAAAATTATTTGTCATGAAAAAAATGATCTTTTCTTCTTCAAACTAGATCGTCAGTAACAATATTTAAGTTTTTAAAAGTAAAATAATTAGAAATTTTTTCTCAAGGCCGGTTTTTTCGTGCCCATACATAATACTTTAGTCTATTGGAAATAATTCCTGTTTTATTTATAGTTTAATAAATCTAAGGACAAATCTTTCTATAGATTTGCCAATAATTATGATTGAAGCTATAAAAGTACAGTTTTAAATAGAAACTGTGCAAAAAAAACCTGACCTGCGCGGGTCGGGTCGGGCTTGTCGGGTTGACCCGCGAACCCGCATTCAACTCGCAAACCCGCACTTATTGGATTTTTGCATATAAATTCAAAGAAATTGTCAAATTTTTTCTTACCGAATTAAATAAATTGTATTATGTGCTTAAAGTATCATTAACTGATGTTAAATTTGTGTAAGCCTTAGGGTTTAATAAAAACTACATGCTTTAAGATTAATATGTGCTTTTACTGAAAATTTATTATCTTCTGTTAAAACGAAACAAGACTTCTGTTTTGTTCAATTTTATATTTACAAAGCTTTTTTGGTTTTTAAGTTAAATGCGTGAGTGGGTTTGAGGGCCAACCCTCAAACCCGATATAATAAAAATGCCAAAATATTTCAAAAAGATTAAGAACCTTTCAAAATATTTCAATAGATTTCAAAAGATTTCGTGAGATTTCAAAGGATATCAAAGATTTCAAAGATTTCAAAATTTTCACACAGATTTAAAATATTTCGGAAGATTTCCTAAATATTTCAGAGATTTCATAAAGATTTCGCGGTCGATCACTAGATTTCAAGAAGGATCAACCCTTCGATTTCAGATGTCAGAACGAAAGTGTTCCATGTCAATTATACCATATTGATTTGAAAATAAAAATTTGTGTGCTTGTAGTTGTGGATCACCCTCGGAGGCCGAATGTAGACAATTTAAAGTATATAATTAAAGATTATTAATAAATCATAACCAATTCATAATTGAATATCCTAGTTTCTTACTTCATTTAATATATGTACAAGACGTCTATTTTGTTCAATTTTATATTTACAAAGAATTTTCAGGATTTAAGTTAAATTCGTGAGTGGGTTTGAGGGCCAACCCGCAAACCTAACATAATAAAAAAGCCAAAATCTTTGTTAAATAATTCTAACGCATCACAGTTTTGACCCCTTTTTAACCCTTTACATTTTTAACCATTTCAATCTTGTGAATATTAAGTAAACCTCGTTGAATAATTTTTGATCTTTGAAATCCTTTGAATTCTTGTGAAATCTTTTTTTTTTGAAATTCCAAAAATGTTCTAAATCTTATAAATGTTTGTGAAAATCTTAAAAAAATTTTGTTGAATCCTTTAATCTTCTGAATATTTTGAGGTTATGGAAACCTTGTAAATATTAGTGAATTATCCTACAAACTTTCGTAACCTTGTGAATATTTGGAAACTTGTGTTAAATTATAATTTTTATACATTACAATTTTGACCTTTTAACCTTTTTTAACCTTGTGAATATTTTGAAATTTTTGCTAAATATTTTCAATATATTACAATTTCGATCTTTTGACCTTTTCTAACCTTCTGAATATTTGGAAATCTTTGTTAAATATTTTTAATACATTAAGATTTTGACCTTTTCACCCTTTTTTAACCTTTAAACATTTTTTACCTTTTCTAACCTTGTGAACATTAAGGAAACCTCTTGGATTAATTTCTGATATGTGAAATCCTTCAAATTCTTGTGAAACCTTTTTTTGGAATTTTAAAAATGTTCTAAATATTTCAAATATTTGTGAAAAACTTACAAATTTTTGTTGAATCCTTGAATCTTCTAAATATTTTGAGGTTTTTTTTTTTTGAAATGTGGAAAATATTTGTGAATTCTCGTGTAGACTTTTCTAACCTTGTGAATATTTGGAAATTTTTGTTTAAATATTTTTAATACATTACAATTTTGACCTTTTGACCCTTTTTTAACATTGAAATATTTCTAATCTTTTCTAACCTTGTGAACATTAAGGAAACCTCTTGGATTAATTTCTGATATTTTAAATTCTTCAAATTCTTGTGAAACCTTTTTCGGAATTTGAAAAATGTTCTAAATCTTTTAAATATTTGTGAAAATCTTACAAATTTTTGCTGAATCCTTGAATCTTCTGAATATTTTGAGGTTTTTTTTGAAATCTGTAAAATATTTGTGAATTCTCCTGTGAACTATTGTAACCTTGTGAATATTTGAAAATCTTTGTTTAAATATTTTTAATACATTACAATTTTGACCTTTTGACCGTTTATAACCTTGTGAATTATTGAAAAGCTTTGTCAAATATTTTTAATGCTTTACAATTTTGACATTTTGACCTTCCTAACTTTTTTAACCTTGTGAATAGTAAGGAAACCTCTAGAAATAATTGCTGATCTTTAAAATCGTTCGAATTCTTGTGAAACCTTTTTTGAAATTTTAAAAATGTTCCAAATCTTTTAAATATTTGTGAAAATCTTCAAAATTTTTGTTGAATCCTTGAATCCTCTGAATATCTTGAGGTTTTTGAAATTTTTGAAATATTTGTGAATTCTCCTGTAAACTTTTTGAACCTTTCGAATATTTTGAACCTTTATTAAATATATTTAACACATTATAATCTTTACAAACAATTTTGAGACTTTACGAGTTTTGATCATCTGTACGTCACAATTGTATTCAATTGAACAACTCGTCATTAGTCCTGAGTTGTTAAAGTTACCTAAGTGAACCAAACAACAATTGTCGACTCTAAAAAGAAAAAATAATAAAAAAAATAGTAATAATTATAATACTTTACACTTGTTACCATCTCTTCGTCATAATTTACACTAAATTTAACCACTCGACATTAGCTCTTATTTTTAATTCAGTTAAATACATGTTTAAAATTACTTAAATCAACCAAATAACAGTCGGTTGCATCCAAAGAAATTATTATTTATAAGATTTTATAATTTTCATCATCCCTTCACCACAATTTTGTATCCATTTCAATCGCGCTCAATTGATTTCATTAACTTTAAATCACACTTCTTTTTTAGATGATTATTATCCTACCAAAGTCAACCAAAGAACTAAATTTAACAAAGTAATAATTTTGTAGTCATATTTAGTATTATAAACACCCCTACTTGTACTTTTTTCAGAAATAAAATTCACTAGAGAGGGCCACTATCGTGTGGGATTTTAAAAGGGCATCACAGATATCCAAGGATTTCAAAGATTTCGAGAAATTTTATGGAATTTTAAAGAATATCTAGGAAATTTCAGGGGGTTAATGAAATGGAATTAAATTTTAAGGGACTTGCAGGAATTTCTAAGAAATTTCTAGGGATTGTATGGAGCCTCAGAGGATTTCAAAGATGTACACATTCTTAAAGGTATTTTAATAGTTATTGAAGATTTCAAGATGTTATACGGGAGTTCAGAAGATTTTTAGGGGTTTCACAAGATTTAAGGAATTTTAGGATTTTAAAGAATTTAGTGTATTTGAAAAAATTCCGATGAATTTCATGAGATTTCAAAGAATTTTGTAGTGCTATAGCAAATATCAAGGGATTAAGAACTTTGTAAGGAAGATTTTGAGGGCTTTCAAGGAATTTCACAACATTCTAGGAATTCATGGGATTTTAAAAGAAATGAAAATATTCCATAAGATTATAAGGAATTTCTATATATTTAAAAAAAGTTTCAGGAGATATATTAAATAAATATATTTCAAAAAAGTTTAAAGAGAAAAGTTTCAAGAGTTTTAAAATATTGGAGTTTTCCACAGATTTTAACAGATAGATTCCAGTGGATTTCAATAGATTTCAAGGGATCTCAAAGCTTTTAGGCTCAGGGTATTTGAAAAGATTCCAAAGCATTTTAAGACATTTGGAGAAGTTTCATCTGATTTTAAGAGATTTTAAAATTTTCAAGGGATTTTGAAAGGGCATCAGAGATATCCAAGGATGTCAAAGATTTCGAGGTATTTTATGGAATTTTAAAGAATATCTAGGAAACTTCAGGGAGTTAATGAAATGGAATTAAATTTTGAGGGACTTCTAGGAATTTCTAAGAAATTTCTAGGAATTGTATGGAGTCTCAGATGATTTCAAATAAGATGTACACATTCTTAAAGGTATTTTAGAAATTATTAAAGATTTCAAGATGTTATACGAGATTTTAGAAGATTTATAGGGGTTTCACAAGATTTGATGGATTTAAGGATTTTAAAGAATATAGTGTATTTGAAAAAATTCCGATGAATTTCATGAGATTTCAAAGAATTTTTTAGGGGTGTAGAAAATTTCAAGGGATTGAAAACTTTGTAACGTAGACTTTAAGGGCATTTAAGGAATTTCGCAACATTTTAGGGATCCACAGGATTTCAAAAGAAATTAAAATATTCCATAAGATTGTAAGGAATTTCGATATATTTCAAAGAGTTGAAAAAATTAGAGTTTTCCAGAGATTTTAAAAGAATTCAAGGGTTTTTAATGATTTCAGTAGATTTCAACATATTTCAAGGGATTTCAAAGATATCATCATTTTTAAAGGAATTTTGAAAGTTACTACAGGTTTCAAGATGTTTTACGGAATCTTACTCGAATTTTGTGGAATTTCTAGGGATTTCAGAAGATTTAAGGAATTTTATAAATTTTAAGGGATTTCAAAGGATTTTTACGAGTTTAGGAATTAGGGTATTTAAAAAAATTCCAAGGAATAATATGCGCGTATTTTTCACAGAAAAATGAAATAATCGTGGGAAGGCTTTTTTCAAAATTTGAAATGTTGATTTAAAAAAAAATTAATAGAAAATCTTAATTACTCATTAGTTGTTAAGCGTCAAAAATAGAGTAAAAAAAGGTTTTATGCAAAATGTTTTGAAGTTAAAACTGTCAAATTTACAAAGATTTCTATATCCCTCTAGTGCTTTTTTCAAAAATCAATTTTTATTTTATTTTATCAATTTTTGGTTTTGAAATATGATAGGCTTTTTTTTGTGTAAACACTGATTAGAAAGTGATTATGAATTCATGTTCCAAAAAGAGAACTACCGTAATACGGGGCTAAGCGGGACGTGTTTTTAGATTCTTCTCAATAAATTACCCGAAGGAATTATAATTAGATATTAATGCTTTAAATGTATAATTTCTGACTCTTTTTTCTTGTGTATCGTGAAGTTCAAATATTTAATTTAGCTATAAGTAATTAGTTTTTGCAATTCAAAGTGTGTCAGTGTTTACTTCACAGGGTGGGGCTAAGGCGTCCACTTTGAATAAAAAGGATAAAAACCGTATTTTGTAATATTGAATGACAAAATATCATAAATTATAAGTTTTTGTTTTATTTCAATGTAAATTAAACTAATATGATAAGTAAAAACTAACAATTACATACTTATTTTCAGTAAAAGCATAATCTAAGTTGTTAATTCTTCACGTCATAACCTTCTCAGTATAAGAGCACAAAATAAAAAAAAATAATGTAGGGAATTCTGCCTATTTGGACTTCGAGAATGGCACTTTTTAAATTCTCAATGAATTATTTAAAGGAAAGGGACGATTCCACATTCGGTATATAATTTCGCACCAATTCGAAACTTTTTATAAAAATCATTCTACAGCAAAAACCGAACGTCTTATCTTGGTTAAAATTCGAGATCATTTTGTTAAAACGATATACTATATGATAGGTTGACAGAAATTTAAAGAAAAACCGCAAGTAAAGTTTTCCAAGCTTTTTTTAATCGGCTTAGCCAAAATACAGAAAATTACAACCTCTTATATAAATATTATTTTATCAGAACTTTCGATGGGAGCGTCCATTAATTACCTAAGGCTTTTTAGGGGGGAGAGGGAGGGGGATCTTTTGAATTCTTCCTTGGCTGTTGAAATCACTTTTCATTCTCAAATACAATCCTTGAAATCTGGTGTAAACTAGGGTGGTCCAAACATTGCAAAGTTTGAAAAATGCAATGTGCACATTCTTGTTCCCTTTTAATAAAAAAAAAATCATTTTAAATTGAGGAAAAATTTTCATTGGAACAAAAACACATTTTTTGAATCAAAAGAAATTTCTTCAAATCAAAAAAAACTTTCCTTTAACTGAGAGCCAGTGAATATTTTTTTTCGATTCAAAAAATCCTTTTTCTGAGTGTACACTGAAATTCTTAATTATAAGAAGAAAAATTAAATTACATATTTCAAAATATGTATATAAATATGTCTGTAATTTTTAATTCCTCCAAGATTTTAAAATTTTGAAGTGAGAACCTTTATAGTCAATTTCAAGTTTGAAGCGTTCAAAATTTAAAGTTTTCAAATTGAAATCGATTTTAATTAACAATTTTTAATTAAAAGCCTTTAACATTTAATAAATTGAAAGTTTTATATTTTCAAAGCGGAAGGCATAAAATTGAACAATTTTTGTTTTCTGATGTACAAACATTAATAATAATCTCAGTACATTTTAAAAATGGAAACGCTTAAGAGTGAACATTTTTAATCATTTGAATAAAACATTCCAAATTAATAATTTTATACTGATATGTACTCGGAATTTAACTATTCACTTCAAATTGCAAGCCTGCAAAATTGAGCAGTTCCGAAAAAGCATTAAAACCTCCATGTCCTTAAACGTGTGTACAAATTAGTTTTTTAAATTCACGCCTTGAAAATCAACCAATTTTAGAAGAAGGAACTTAAAATTGAATAAAAATTGAAGTTTAATTGAAATCCACATCATTTTTTTGGAATCTCTTGAAATCTGTTAAAATCTGTAGAAGTCGCTTGAAATCTTTTAACCCCTTTTGAATTCCTTTTAAGTCTTTGAAATCTTTGAAATCTTTAAAATTTTGAAATAGTTAGAAATATGTAGAAATCATTTAAAATTAAATAAATTAGATTTCTTCCCTAAAGTTATCTAGAAATCCGTTCAAATCCCCTGAAATTTGTAAAATCTCCTAAAACATTAGAAACACTTTAAAGTCCTATAAAATCCCTCAATTTTTGTGAAATTCTTCGTAATCATTGGAAAAGTCTTTAACAAACCTTGAAAATGTTTAAATCTCTTGAAATTCTTTGGAATCTTTTAAAGTAACTTAAAATCTTTGGAATTCTTAGAAAATTTTGTGATTCCTTCTTATCCCTAGAAATTGTGGAAATCCGTAGAAATCCCTTAAAATAAAATTGAATTTGTTCCCTAATATCCTCTAGAAATTATAGTTGAAATATCTTAAAATCCCTTGAAATCTTTGGAATCGCAAGGAATCTCTTGAAATTTTAATCTCTAGAAATCTTACTTAAAACTTTTAAAATCCTTTGAAAATTTTTCAGTTCGTTCATATCCCTTAAAGTCTTTGAAATCCTATGAAATCGCTTGAAGTAATTTGAAAGCTTCCGATAAATAGATAAATAAATAAATAATAATTTGTTTATAGTTTCTTGATTTTTTACATCAGTTATTTCAATATTTTGACATTTACTTCTATACTGATTTTCTTATAATTATTTTCTATAATGATTCTTCTAGAATCACGGAAAAATTATAAGACATTCATTATAGGAAAATCATTATAAGCCTATCCTGAATTTCCTATAACATTTTTTCGTAAGGGAATCTTTCTAAATTTCTTAAAATCCCTTAAAATACCTATTTTAAAGTGCATTAAAATCTTTTAATAGCCAATAAAATTCCTTGAAATCTCTTGAAATCGTTGCAAATCTTCAAAATCCCATTCAAGTTCCCTGACATATTTTAAAATTTGTGAAAAAATTGAGATTCCCTTCGAAATTGTACTAGATGATTTCTTCAAACTCTTGAAATCTTTAAAATCATTTGAAATCTGTGAAAACTCTCATAATCTTTTAGAATCGTTTGAAAGACCTCAAAACTTGTGTAATCCCTCGAAATCTCATGAAATCTCTAAAAAGCTTTGGAAATCTCCTTAAATTTCGTGAATATTTTATAATTTTTTGAAAAACTTTGTAGTCCTTTGAAATACCTTAAAATGCCCTGAAATCTGTTGAAATCCATTTAAATCACTGAAAATTTTTTAAATATTTTGAAATCTCGATTGCAATGAAAATAATAGATATATTGTTGTCCTTTGAAGTACCTCAAAATGCTTTGAAATCTGTTGAAATCCTTTTAAATCACTGGAAATTTTTCAAATATTTTGAAATCTCCATGACAATGAAAATAATTGATATATTGTTGATTATTGAGTAATAATATAAAATCTTACGTAAGAAGGGGGGAGGAAGGCGGTCACAAGAATCTTACGAATCCTTACAATAGGGGGGAGGGGGTCTAAAATTTCAAATATCATTACATAATTAATGGTTATTCCATAACGAAACTGAATCAAACAATGTCTTAAAGAAAATTTGACATTTATGTTACAGAAAACAAGACAAAATCTTTCGGATTTTTATTCAGAGAAAGAGAAATCAAATGATAAAATATGAAATTATAAGTGGCCCGGTTTCCCCAGCCTGTCCCGGTTAGCCCCGGCTTACGGTATATACATCAGAGGTTTTTGTATATTTGAAAAGCTCTTTTATCAGAAAATTTTATTGAAATATTATTTTGCTTATCGGTTCAGGATAGGTTGTAATTAAATGATGCTCACATACCTAATTTAAAAAATTTCAAAAAAAAATTTCAAGAAATAAAAGATTGAAATTTTGGAAAAAATGGTATTGAAATTTGTTTGATGAAAAATACTTTTATGACATCATGAAGCAATGTCTAATAAATATCATTTCACTTTAAGGACCTTTAGTTTAAAGTTGTCTTAAAAATCATTAAATTTATCCTATGATGGCTAAAGTTACTTTTTAAAAGGAACTAGTTATATGTACGAGTAGTTACCATTACATCACGAAAAAGTAACTTTTTCTTAGTTACTTTTCAAAAGAAAGTAATTATAGCTACTTTTTCAGTTACTTTTGTATTTTATAATTATATATCCAAATTTAATTTTTACACAACTTCATTCATACCTCTCGAGTGACAGCTGTTATACTTTTTATTGAAAGTCGTAGGTTAGCCATGACCGACATAATATTTCTAAAGCATTACAAGATAAATTTTCAACAAAAAATGGAATAATTAAATTTTCAGTTGAAGAATTATTTTTCAACAAAAAAGAAATGAATTCCCAGCAAAATAGTTCAATTTTCAAACAAAGAGAAGAATCTTCAACTAAAATGATGAACCATTAACTAAAAAAATGATTTTTCAACGAAGAAGTTCAACTTTCCGCCTAGTCGTTAAATTTCTGACAAAAAAGATGAATTTCCAACCAAGAAGATTAATGTTCTGCCAAAAAAAGATGAATCTTCAATAAAATACATCAATGTTCAGCCAAATACTTGAATCTTCAATTAAACAATATGAATCTTCAACCAAAAATCTAACCATAAAATTTTCAGTTGAAAAAATTGATGTTTAACCAAAACATATTTTTTTAAGAAAATAGTTAAATTCTCAACGAAAAAGATGAATTTTCAACTAAAATGATGAATCTTCAACCAAGAAAATAAATTTTTTAAGGAAGGAGTTCATCTTTCAACAAAAAGAACGAATTTTTAACAAAATAGTGAAATGTTAAAGCAAAAAGATGAATTTTCATCTGAAAAAGATAAATTTTTAAACCAAACAGTTGAATTTTCGACCAAAAAAGATAATTTTTCAACCCCAAAAAAAAGTTTCAACAAGATAGTTGAATTTTCGACCAAGCACATTCACTTTTTACCAATAAAAGACGAATTCTCAACAAAATGCATGAATTTTCAACCAAAAATAAATTTTCAACATGAGAGAGAGAAAATCAATCAGATTGTTGAAATTTGAAGCCAAAAAAGCGAATTTTTTACAAAATAGTTGAGTTTTGACTCTTTTTTCAAAAAAATAGTTGAATCCTCAATCAGAACTGCTAATTTTCAACCAAAAAGATTAATTTTCTACAAAAAAGACGAATTTTCAACAAAATACATGAATTTTCAACTAAAAAATATGACTTTGCATCCGAAAATGGAATAGTTGAATTTTCAATTGGAAAAATTAATTTTCAACGAAAAAGATGAATTCTCAACGAAAAATGTAATAATTGATACTTCAATCAAAAAAGACTTTAGCTTTAAAGCAAAAACAGTTGCATTCAACTAAAAGACGAATTTCCAACAAACTACATGAATTTTCAACTAAAGAAAGATGAATTTTCATCAAAAATAAAATAGTTAACTTTACTGATAAAAAAATTAGTATTGAACCCAAAAAACGAATTTTCAACAAAATAGTTAACTTTTCAACTTAAAAAGATCATTTTTCAACCAAACTTACGATGATAAAATTTTCAGTTCAAAAAATTAATTTTGACCCAAAAAAGAAACGAATTTTCAAGAAAATATCAAAATTTTCAAACAAATTTTTTACAAAAACAAGACGAATTTCCAACAAAATACATGAATTTTCAACTAAGAAAGATAAATTTCATCCATAAATGGAATAGTTAAATTTTCCATTGAAAAAATTAATTTTCAACAGAAAATGTAAAATTGATATATGAACCAAAAAATATTTTAGTTTTAAAGCCAAAACAATTAAATTCATCCAAAGGACGAATTTTCAACAAAATAGTTGAACTTCAAACCCGCGAATATGAATTTTCAAAAAAAAAAAATTTCAACCAAATAATTGATTTTTCTACCAAAATACAGGTAGTTAAATTTCCAATCCAGAAAGTTGAATTTTCAACAAAACAGTTGAATTTGCAAACGAATAGAATAATTTCCTTCCAAAATTTTTGAATTTTGAACAAAATAATAAAATTCTCAAACAAGTTATAAAATTGTTATCAAAAGAAAAATGAATTCTCACCCAATGATAGTTGGATTTTTAAACAAAGGGATGAATTTTAAACTAAAATGAAGAATATTCAATTGGAATAATTAAATTTTCATTAAAAAAAAATGTCAATCAAAAAAATGAATATTGATGTTATTTTGTCGACCAGGGTAATTAATTAATTAATATTTTTGATGTTAGTGTGTAGATTCATGGTCAACGTGATTTTTAGAGAAATGAGAAAAAATAGATTCTTTCTCATTTCTCCAAAAATGACTTTGACCTGTAATCTACACACTAACATCAAAAATATTAATTAATTTTAAAAAATGAATATTCAACTCGGAAATTAACTTTTTTTTCTTTCTAAATTTTTTTCTATTGATTTTCGAAAATTTAGAATTCCAGCGTCAGAGAAAAATTGCAATTTTCCTATATTAAAAAAAAATAGTTGCAAAAGCAATAAAATTGATTGAATGTCGTGAAAAAGACTTGTGAACTACATTTCGAAAGTAACTAAAAAAGTAGCGATTTTTATAGTTATTGTTACTGAAAAAAATGTAGCCAGTCACTAATTCGTTACTTATTTACAAAAGTAACTTCGTTACCACTAGATTTACCAAAAAAAGTAGCTAGTTACTTTCCATCACTGAATTTATCAATTAATCATATCTGTAGATACAATAGCAGTAGCCAATATCTCAGCAGTGTTGCCAGATCGGCGGAATTTCCGCTAGATCTAGCAGATTTAGGAACTAAACGGCGGGAAAAAAGCTCGATCGCGAAAAGCAGAAAATTTAGCGGCAAATCGTTGAAATACGCGGATTTTTAGCGGATTGTGGAATTTTGAATGATTAATGAGAAAGTGAGATCTAGAAGACAAAAAACACTGTATCTTAGAATCTCAGTCAGGGCAAAGTCAGGGCAAAGTCAGGGTTAGTTAGTGATGGGAAATATCGGTAAAATAATGTATCGATATATATCCATATTTTCTGAAGATATCGATATTATCGATATTTATCGATAACTTCCCCCTCCCTTCACCATCTTAACCTGACCCGATTCGCGGCTTGGCAAATTTGATTTAAATTAAAATAATGAGAAACACATTCAAACAATAGTTTGAAAATACAATAAATTTATTTAAATTACAAATATAATTAAAAGACGATTTCCTCAAGTCCGGCTCATTGGCCTTTCTGGCTCTGTCCTTATCGCTTGCTTGAGTTGCCACTTGCAGGGCTCGAGCAAAATTGCTCCAGACACAATGGTGATGACGCAGCAGACGGGGGAAATATCGATAAATATCGTTAAGAGGAAAACGTATCGATACTTTTCGATACGGCCGCGTATCGATATGTATCGATATTTATCGATACTTTTCCCATCACTAGTGTTAGTAGTTATTGGTAGTTAGTACTCATCACTTACACATATCTCATAGTTTACAATTATTATAGTTTCGATCACCTGTTATCACCGATAAAAGTGCACGTCACGGATATCAAGTTAAGTATCAGACATTACAGGTACTGTATGTGATTTCATCAGTATTTTTTATATTTTAATTGCAAGGATTGCAAGCGACGATTAAAAACTATCGCCCACAAAATGTTGTCCAAGAATTTGTTGATCAAGACGGGAAACATTCTTTCCTTGAATGAATTGAAAAAAATAGCTGGTCTAAATACGAGAGATGAGGTAATTTTTCATTTTAAATATCGCTCATTATTTAAGTTCAGCTTTATTCGCTTTCTTTCTTATACTTTACGTTGCTAATTTTAAGGTTATGTGAAGGATTTGAAAATAATATCGAATAGAATACCATTTCTTGTCAAACTTAATCAATTCTAGATATTTAAACGAATTTTTCTGTCTCAGGAATATTGAATTAGGAGCAGAATACATTTTATCAACGATCACAACTTTTGTCGTATTTGAGGTTATGTTGTGATCTGATGTTTTTGCGTTTTTTTTTTGCGTTTTTCGATCTTGATTAGGCTGATCCTATATCTACGCTGACGTGAACTGAGCGCCCAAAATGAAGCCTACGCGAAGTAAAATAAAAATTAAATTTCCAAAATTATATGCAATGGTGACTCAAAATAACTTTAATTGAAAAATTTGGATTTATAATTTAAATTTTTCAACATTTTGTCGTTTCAAATTTAAATTGTTCAGAATTGTACAATTTGCAATTAAAATACTTTATAGCTAAATAATTATAAAATAGAAAGGGTTGAAATTAGAATAATGTCATGTTAACAAAATTCACAATTATTTGGTTCTAATTTAAATAGTTCAAAAATGTATAATTTAAGGAAGAAAGCCTTATTTTAATACTTGACTGACTATAAATTCAGAACACTTAATTAGAGATTCTCTTTTCTTGATAATTCACATAAATTGTTCAAAATCAAACAGTTGCCTATTGAAAACCTTGATAATAAAAAAAAATCATTGAAAACGTTGCAAGAGTAATTTCAATGAAACTTTATAAAATAGATAATTTCAAATTAACGTAGCGTTTAAAATTCAGGAATTAGTAATTATTTTAAGCGATATACATTGCATTGTCACTTTATGATATTAAAAACGAATATTTTTATTTTTTTGAAACGAGTTTAATTTGAAAATTTTAAAGATTGATATAGTTCAAATATAACATTGTAGAATTTCAAGATAGTGCATAAAATAAAACATTTTTAAAAATTAACAACAACAATTTACTCTTCAGAGATTCCTGAGGTTATAAAGGTTTAATTTCTAGGCTTGATATTTCAAATTTTTAATTTAAAAAAGAAAAACTTTAAATTTTGAATATTTAAGTATTAAATTGTTAATCTTAATGCATTATTTCAACATTTCATAACCTTAAGTGTTTCCGATCAGAGATATTTTTTATTTTCATGCGTTGTTAGTTTTAATTTTTAAATTACACAGTTCCCATCACTTCAAATTTAAAACTAGTCAAGCCTGGATACTTTAATTTTGAAATTGGTCAATTTTGGTTGTAAATTCTTAGTACTCAGATTATTATTTAAGGTTTCAGATTTAAAAATAATAATTGTTCTATGTACTTCGGAGGCTTTCACTTTGAAACTATACAATCATATTTCTTTCTCATTTGTTCAGTGTCTAATTTCGAAGGCTTCGAATTTGAATCTATATTGAAATTTCAAGGTTTTTAGTTTTAAATGGTTGAAGTGCAAACTCTTCCCATTCAAAACGCTTTGAATTGAAAATTGCACATCTATTGGCTTTTGAGAAAAATAATTAACTAAAGAAAAATTAATTACTCAAGCCTTTACTTCGAAATATTGAACGCCTGCAATATTGTACGAACATAAATTTAATACTATGAAACTTGGGACATTTCAGCTTAAAATTGTTTGCCTAAACATTGGTTATAAATTTTTTTTCAATCATAAAATATAATTATTTTCAAAAGATACCATTTTGAAAGATTAAAAAATTAAACCAAACCATCTTCAATATTGCAATGTAAAATTATTCAGTTCTAAATGCTTTCCATTCAAGGTTCTCTAATTTTAAACGATTGCAGTCCAGGGGAAAAATAATAAAATTTGTACCTCATGTGAAATTATTCTGACATTATTCAATGTCTGTTTACGGCGTTATAGTTAATTTTCGATCACATGTCCAATTTCTGTAATAACAAATATTATAAATTTTTATTGGCGAAAAAAGAATTTCACACCTTCAGCAACCCTTTAACATCTATTAAATTATTCAATTCCTATTAGTTTTAATTAAAAATTCTTTAATCTTAAAGCTCCTAATTCAAAATTATTGTATGTTTTGAATGATTTAAATTTTAGAGCACAAAATTTAGAACGTTTAATTTTTAAATGCTTTAAAATACTTTTTTAATTATTAATTTCTGAGGTTTTGGAGTTAAACTTATTTGCTGCTTTATACTTCTTATTTGAAAATATTTAACTTTGAATATCAAAATTTTCATTTCAGCTTTTCATAAAATTCTGTAAATACCTTCAAAATATTCAGAATTCCTTCAAAATTTGAAAGCGTTACAGTTAGCTGTTAGAATTTTAAAGAAAAGTTTAAAGTTTGGAATTGTTAAAATTCGAAGTCTTTTTAAATCTCAACGCTTTAAATGGTTAAACCGATACATTTTAAATCTTAAATTAAAAAAAAAACTTTACCACGCTTCAAATTTTCTGATTCAGCGAAAAAAATATTTAAGTATTTGAAAATTCTTAAAATAATGCTATAAAATGTGGATACTGTAAACAGTTGTGACAAGTACTTTTAAAAGGTACAAAAATAAAAGCCTTTTACTATATACTTCGTGCCTTTACCGAATCAACCAAATCAATCAAACCAAACCAACCAAAAATATAGTTTTAACACACTAAATTTTTCCACTTCACGTAGGTATATAGTAGTTTTATGAAGTCGCTTCGCGTTAGCGTAAGTTACCAGGTGTAACCCCTCCATATTTATTATCTTTTTTATGTTCATAAAATTTTGTTGAAATTATAAACGACGTTCTATTGTAACAATTTGTATTTTTTGTAATTTTTCAAGAATATTTTTATTTAAATAAATATTGATCTATACTTTCTGTTATATCTACAAATAAAAATGAATGATGCCAGTAAATGATTAAAAATTGCAACTCAAATAAATTAAGGAATAATTAATTTGAAATAATTTTGTTTGCAGTTGATTGAAACACTTAAAATAATTCTGCAAGACACCAAACCCAACGAAATGGATTCAACGACAGTGAGTGCTAAAATAAATGTTTTAATGACTTTTAAATGGATCAGCAAAAATATAACTTACTAAACAATTTTTTTTAGATCAATGGAAAAACCGACGAAGAAACTGAAGATGTGGACAGGAAAGAATTAAAAATTACAGTCAAGGTTTTTATTTCAACATCGCAAGCAGAAGTTTTAAAACAGGCTTTGGATGAAGGTAGTTTTTGAATAATTGTATTTATTTCGAAGAATTTAGTTGTTCCTTTAATAATGTTTGATCGTTTAAGTGTACCAAAATCATTTAAGAATATTGATTATGAAAACAGAAATCATTGCCAATGGATTGAAAAGCATTTCCCGTAATCATTTCAAATTGCAAGGCTTCTTAATTCAGCAATTCAAAATGGGAAGCCTTTAAGAGTTCAGAATTTCAATAATTATATGTATGTACTTCCAAAAACAAATTGAAAATTGAAAAAGTTCACAATTGAAAAATTGAAATAATTACAGGCGTTAAAAAAGAATTGTGCATCGATACTTATGAATTAAAAATTTCTTAAATTAATCATCAACAGTTAAATATCTAATCTCAAATACCTGAAGTGGAAATAGAATATTTCAATATTAAAGACTTTTCTTGAATAGTACATACAAATCTTAAGTATTCATATTTGAATTGTACAATTTCATATTTTTCTACTTAAAATGAAGATTCTTCCAAAATGAAAAATTTTTGGTTAAAGCGTTTCAAAAATTTTGTGTTACAATGTCTTAAAAAGTGAGCAACATGAGGAACATTCAATAATAAATAATTTATAATAATCTGTTTCGTTAAAGAAAACTTAAAATTTTTCATTCGAAATTTTCAAAATATCAGACTTTCAAATTATAGGCGAACAGTTTAAATAGAACTCAAGAATTTCGATAATTTTGGTTGAGTTGAAAATTCGGCCAACTCTCAGTTTCAATCAGTGATGTTATTTAATTGATTTGGAAGTGATTAATAATAAGTTTTTTAATTTTGACGATTTCTGTGTGAAATAACATTATAATAATTTATTTAAAACAGTAATATTTTCTTTCTAAATTAATTTAATTTGAAATATTAATGTTATTAATTTCATTTTTTCAAGTTAATTATTAGAAGCTTCATTCATGTAAAAATTTATTTTCCGAAACTGTATGAGGTCAAGTTTTAGAGAATCTTTTTCCCGAAGTTCGGTCAAAAATACATGTTTTTAAATAAACAACTTTTATATGTTACATTTTTTTATGAAAAATAGTTTTTCTTTTAAACGATATATTTTTTATTTATTTATCCAAAGGAATTTTTTTCAGTTCTTAGAGTTCTACACACTGACGCGATAGAGTCCTTGGTGATTGCTTATAAAAAAGCTGAATGTGGAGATGATATTCTGACTTCTTTGCAATCTCTTTGGAGTGTTATCGAGGAATATAAAAAAGCCGGAAAAATTTTAAGCGTCGGCCTAAGCGATGTGGACACGGAAATTTTCATACAATTCTTTAAAGCTGCAAATGTAAAGAATTATCGTTATTTAAAGAAAATTATAGATATAAGATGAAAATAGCAGCGAAACTTGAATACTTCTTTTTTTATTATTTTAGGTCAAGCCAAACATTATACAGATTAATTTGGCAACTTGTTGCGTTGTTCCTCCTGTTTTGCAAGAATTTTCCAAAGCAAACGATATCCAGTTGTTGACTCACAGTGATCCATGTCGTAAGTATGAAACAATAAATTTAATACCACGAGGAATAAATTTTTATTAAAATAGCACCCAGAAAATATATGATAGATATTTTTGGAAGCTGAATCTTTAATAAGTAATTTGAAATCAAATTATACTATCTGATGAAAAATAATTCATTGATGAAAGCGAGGCGTATACACTATACAATGAAAAACTTTGAATTCATGAACCGGCTGCAAATTGAAGTTTTCCTAACGCGTCGAACGCGTAGAATTTATCCGAATATACAATTTCTTAAAGTTGCATTTTACCGAACTTTCCGAATGCAAAATTTTCGAAATTGCCAGGGTGGTCACTTGTCATTAGGCCGTGAACACGGGAAGTGACTGGGAATTTTTCAAGACCTGAAGATGGTAGTGAATTAATTATTTTTTTTTACAAATGTTCAGTAGAGAAATCTATACAACAACTTCAAATCACATGAAGTTATGCAATTTTGAAATAAGCTGGATTTGAAATTCTTAAAAATTTCTAATGTTCCAATTTTAAAATTGTTTACCTTTGTAGACATCAAAATATTTCATTTTGAAAGCTTTAATCTTAAAATTTTTGTTTCGTCTCTAAATTTTTAGTTGTTCCTTTTGAAATATGAAAATTAAAAATGCAGTTTTTAATGTTTGGACATTTTAAAATTAAGACCGTCTTAAATTGAACAAATTTGATATAAAAACGTACCAAATCGAAAAATTAAAAATTAAAAGCTTCATAATTACTCATTTTCAGAGTTGGACTTTCCAAATGTAATAATTTACCGATTGGAAATATAAATTCTTGAAACTTGAACAATTTTAAATTGAAGAGTTTAAGAACCGGCTTATTTCAAATCGAAAGTCTTAATTAATATAGTTGAACAGTTGTAGGTTTAAAATGAGAACGTTAAAATTTGAATAACTTCTGATTGAAGCATTATAAATTAGATAATTTCAAATTTAGATATTTATAGTTAAGGAATGGCGAATTCGAACGATTTAAAAAAATGAACAATATTTGACTGAGAAACTTAAAAAATTGAAATTTCTAAATGAAGTGTTCAAAATTGAAGGATTTCAAATAAAAACGTTCAAAATTGTATGGTTTAAAATTGAATTTGATTTAAATTGAAGGTCTTAATTGTTGAACAATTTATTTAAGTGTGGATGACTACAATTTCAATTGTTCTATTTCACTAGCTTTAATAATGATTCTGGAAAAAAATAAAAGAGTGCAATTTTAAAGTGTTAAGTCACTTTTATTGATTTTGAATGAATTTAATTTAAAACAATTAAACTTTACAGGGTTTCAGTGGAAAAAGCGTTTTTATTTTGCAATGTCAATGTAAAAACTGTCCCGTTTTAATCGAAGTTTGGAATTGTTCAATTAGAAGGCTTCCTAGTTTAAATTTGTTCAAATTTTATTACTTCAAATATGAAATTATTATAATGATATTATAATGTAAAATATATATATATATATATATAATGATATTATTATTTTAAGGTTTATAAATTAAAATACCTTTATTCTCAACATTGAAAATGACAGTTGCTTCATTTTTTGTGCGGAAATCTAATTGATTTTCGATCGAAAAATACATCCAGTCACTTTGAAATGTCGCTTGGTATTACGTAAGATTTATGATTAAAAATATTTCTTCAATTCCAGTTTGAAGTTTTGGAATTTAGGAATATTCCAGTTTAAAAGTTTCAATTTATAAAATTGAGAATTTTTGAATTAAGCAGTTTTGAATGCATTCTTCTAAAAGGATTTAGCTTTTATGGTCTCAAATAAAAAGTTTTTCAGTCTTGAAAGCTTCACTTTGATGATGTTAGGTTTTAAACCTCTTAATTTAATTGTATTCAATTTTACCTGACCCTAAAGCCAACAACGAACATCAAGTATCTCAAAGATATTTATTTATATTTTTAATATTTTCAATAGTTTCAATATTTCCAATTTATTGTGCAATATTTATAACTTATTTTAAGTATTCAACTTGCAGCGTTTCTAACTTCCATTATTACATTAAGAGTGGAAGCAATACAAAATCGATAATATTATACTCTATTATAATTGATGTACATAAATACATACCTTGATAATGATACTGGTAGTGAATCTAAAGTTTCAGAACCTAAAGTTCCTTAATTTTTAGAAACAATAAGAACGAATGCTTAAAATTGTTGAATTTAAATTCTGAAAAACGTAATTCTATAATTCACTTATGGAGGTCTTAAATTTAGCTCCATTTTACTTACTCGTAGGCTCAGACAAATTCTCGATGAAACAAAATGTGAAGTTATAACCGTATTAAGGAGGGTGGGTCGAACAAATAAAATGATGGAAATCGAAATTGGAACAATGTGGAAAAGTAGAGTATTAGGACCCTCAAAAAGTATAACTAATTTGGTGTCGATTGATGAATGGTTTCAGCTTGCGCGTTAGCAAACTGTGTTTAAAAAAAATTCTCATCTTCATAGTTTTAATATTTTCGTGTATGTCAGTTCTTTTTTTATGTTTATGGAGATCTTAAACAACTTTGGAAATTTCACAAGTTTTTAATTAAAGTTCTCTAGGGGATAATTTTAATGGGTCTCTGTTTTCAAAAAACATTTTTAAAATCTGTAGGAAAAACGAAAGAATTTTCGCAGGTGTTTGAGGCTTTTCTACTGGTAAAAATGCTGTAGTAAAACATTGGATAAGCCTGGGAAATCGTAAATGTAAACACAGTAATAGAAAAACTGAGTTTTTCAAATTAGCTTTTTCAACTGACTCTGAACGGTACTTATAACATCTGAGGGCATTTTACTGATCAAAATATACTAGGAAAAAATCATTAAGTCTATGTATAGTAACTTGCTAATTTTTTTCCGGGTGTATTTTTACTAGTAAAAAGCCCTTGGACGAAAACAGAGGTCCGTTAAACAAAAACTATCGTCTAGAGAACGTTACTTAAAAATGTAACTACAAAAGTCTTGGAAATTGAAAAAAAAAAAAACGAGAATCCAACGATCATATTTGGACAACACACTCTTAAGTGTCTCCATTAAAATTTGCATTTATTCTGAATTTAATTTCTTAAATGTTAATTAATAAGCTGTACAAATTTTGAAAGTCTGTTAAAACATTTTACTAACGCGCAAGTTGAAGGTGTTCATCAATCGACGATCGACACGAAATTAAGTATGCTTTTTGAGGGCCCTAATACATAATTCCTATTACATGATTCCACATAGTTCCAATTTCAATTTCCATAATATTGTTTTTTCCATTTTTTTTGTTTATTATGTAATTTGAGATTGCCAAAGTTTCATCAGGTTATATATGTATCCTCAAAATGTATATTTTTACTAAAAATGACAAAATTAATCATGGCTTATTAATAAGTAACCATATAACACTTAAATTTTATTTCTTCGCAGAAATCTTACCGAAAGAGACGGTGACTGATATTTTTGGTGCCGGCACCAACTTGCACTGGGTGGCTCGTTACCAAATCCACCTTAGATGTCGTGGTGTTCTTTCATCCAAAGGCTACTTGGTCTACATCGACAAACCAACGTCCACGCCATCCTAAGCCTTCAAAAAGGCCTTCAAGGGTACAATTTTAATAATTTAGATAACAATTTATTCGGGTCTTGTGATTAGACATTGATAGTCAGGGCTGCCACACAGTCACTTGAGTCACTTTTTTTTTAAGTCACTTTTTAGTCACTTTTTTCTAGAGAAAATCACTATTAGTCACTTTTTTAAAAAAAAAGGTCACGATGTTCACATTTCTTCATCTCATTTTATATTTTATTTAAAAAAAAGAAGAAAATCTAGATAATTTATGTATGGAATCTGTATAGTGGTCTATGTTATGAGAATGCTATTCAATATAGGTATAAATTTGATCTGCAACAAAATCATCCAAAAATGTAATAGCCTTTTGTTTCTTTATGTTGATACAGATTTTCGTATCAGTTGAATACAGTTGCAAATTTACTGCAGTTGCAGCACAATAAAAAAAATGGATACTTAAACTATAATAATACTCATTGTTTTTTGAACTCATTTATCTCATAAATGTATTAAATTACTTTATTTTCATTTAGATATTTGGTTTTCAAAATGCAAAGGTACAGAATAATGTCACATTAATTATGTGCATTATAGAATA